>JBBPKN010000203.1:0-58016 GCA_038089275.1 Pulveroboletus cf. rosaemariae | reverse complement strand
GCCCTCTCCCTCCCGTCTGTCGCCTGCTCAGACGGCACCAACGGTCTCATCACTAAGGGCTACACCACCCTCGGATCCCTCCCCACATTTCCCAATGTCGGAGGGGTGTACACCGTGACCGGCTGGAACTCGCCTGCGTGTGGGACATGTTATCAACTCACCTACGGTACCAAGACCATCGCTGTCTTGGCGGTCGATGTTGGAAAGGACGGGTTCAATCTATCCGAGGAGGCGATGAACACCCTCACAGGCGGGTTGGCGGTCGAACTCGGTAGAGTGGATGTCACGGCGACCCAGGTCGACCCATCTGTCTGTGGACTTTGATCAGACGGATGGACTGATAGAGGTATGGATACCACTTGATTCGTTTTCTGGTGTCGGATCATGATGAAACGGACTAGCGATGCTTTTTCCCTCTCTTGCCCTTCTGACGACATTCGATGCTTGACATACACATTTCAATGGACATACTTTCACTGCTACCACGTTGAGGGGTTTTTCACTGTATTGAGGGGAACAGAGGCCCTTTCCGTTTGGTACATCTCTAGAACACGTGGTAGTAATGTTTTTATTTCGTTAGAAAAAGGACTTCGAATAAAATATGGATGACCACCTGCCTCGAAACCAAAACAGGCACTTAGACCCGATACACCCACACCGTCGTGAAACACGCGCAATAGCGCTCGATCGTAGACGACAGAGCCACCAGAGGTTCCTTCGACAATGTCCACAACCCCAATATCACCGGTAGCACCGCGACTCCAGCAACGAGTGCCCGCGTGCGCGACGACAGTCTGGCGGCCATGAGGACATGAATTCCTTCCACCGCATGCACCAGCGTGCTGCCTACGAGCCCCGTGTACAGCACCCAGCTCTGCCATGGGAACCGTCTCAGACCAGTCTTCACGAATTCGTAGTCCAGCTCTGCAGGTCCAACAGCCGAGATTGACTCCACTAGATCGGTCGGGGCGAGTCGGTGAGAGAAGACGTGGATGGGGAGGAAGACGAGAAGGGTAGTATATGCCGCGACGCTCAGCCGGCTCGTTAGTTTGCGAGGCGGGTGGTGTGGTTGCTGACTGGAGGCGGATGCGAGGAGGCGGCGGGCAATACCTGACCCGACATGTATCGCAAAAGGTGTCAGGAGGAGATACCGTTCTCCAAATGGTGTTTGGTAGTACTCTCTTCCCAAGAGCTGCTCGTCGCGTCATGTGCGCACGCGCGAATCACATATGCAGAGACAGATAGGAATGTTTTCGTTAGTGAGTTCAGCATATCTTGCGAGTGCTTCTAAAGGTACCATAAGATTAGAGGACAGGCTCGATCCTCCAACGCTCGCAAGCACAGGCGCCGACAGGTGAATTAGAAGAAATGTGGAAAGGAATGGGGCGGATGCATGTGCTAGCTTGACTATTATCGATGTCGACGTGTTCCTCGGGCGGTCGCTTGGATTCATTGTGTGCCTCAAGTCGAGTCAACGGGTCGAGTTTTCGCCCGAGATGCGTGATGAGCGGGGCTATACACATACCGGCTGTTCCCGGTGCCAAACTTCCAGCGTTCATATTCAAACTTCGAGCACGTCCAGGTGGATTTCTGTTACGAAGGAAGGTGCAACGAAACTTGGAGGACAACAGGGTGGACGCCCAAGAACGCTGTGTCTGCAGACAGCTTTCCCCAGGCAACCTGTCCCCTCTCGCCCGTGTTGGTGTTTCCTATCTAATCTTTGATCGTCTTTGTTCAATGTTATTACACACGGTAACGATGACCTCGTGCCCACGGATGCTCTTAAGATGACTCCAAGCCGTACATTGGAGGTCATGACCACGGGGGTCCATCGCCGTGTAGGGCAATAGACACAGAAAAAAACACGTGGGTCATACCACTGGACCGTATGGCCTGGACAAAGTGACGCCAAGTTTCTGTCATTGTCGCACGCAGATATGTTCGCGTTGCACCCTTGCAGCGAGATCAAGTGTTTGATCCACGCGTAGCATGTACTAATTGGGAAACCACTCAAAGCGCCGACACGAACTCAAGTACCCAAGTTCTCATGGACGAGCGTTGAGACAGTGCATATGCCGCACATGGATACGATACGTTCATTACTGGTGGTCTATGGACCCTTTCTTTGATCGTTCCTGCTTGACCACCTTGAAAGAGGGTAGTTGGAGATATCATACGATGCACACCGAGGTAATCGGGTTCCGGCTTACTTAATCATCACTTTGAACCTTCGTACCTTTACTTTACGGGAGCATTGCAGTCACGTACGAGGCTCAGGGGGGGTTAAGCGAAGTATTACTCGTCCTTTATTCCAGTCCAAGGTTCAATTCTGGAATGCCTATTGTAGTTTCTCTGGTTTGACGCTTTGTTTTCTCCATCCGCGCCTTGCACGTGTCCGTCACCCCGCTGGAAGAAACAAAAAAAAGAATCCGAAGAGAGTGTCAACGCAGCAATGGACTGTCCCGAGGCGTAGCGACGACCACGTTGTCGTCTGTCCTTGCTCATGTGCTAATTGTTTCAGAATCCTCCCGGCAAGACATTCAACACCAAAGTCTTTCATATGGGAGGGAGTGTGGAGCTGTATAAAATGCAATGATCACGATGACCGTCTGCATATCCTCGGCTGGTGCGTTTGGACCGTTCTGAGTTCTATCACGCTCCTCCTTTTTTCTGCTTACCTACTACCACCATGAAGCTTTTCTCTCTCGCTGCCGTCGCCCTCGAGTTCGTTCTCCCCGCGTTGGCGCAGACGACGGAGACTTTCTCGTGGGATCAGACATACGACGACGCAAATCTTTCCCTCGCGTCCGTCACCTGCTCCGACGGCGTCAATGGTCTCCTCACCAAGGGCTACACTACCCTCGGGTCCCTCCCTACGTTCCCCAATGTCGGGGGTGTGTCAACCATAACCGGGTGGGACTCGCCCATGTGCGGGACATGTTATGAGGTCACGTACAATGGCACGTCCATGCACATCCTGGCGGTTGACTATGCTGGAGCCGGGTTTGAGGTATCCCTAACGTCAATGAACACGATCACAAACGGAAACGGAATCCAAGTCGACAGGATGAATGTCCGATCGACTCAGGTCAACCCATCTTCCTGTGGGCTTTGATCAGACCGATGGAATAATGACGGTACGAGTGCTATTCAGTTCGTTCCCTTGTGTGTTATATATGACGAAACGGACCAGGGATTACCCTCTTCTTTCTTTCTTCTTCTGAAGCTCGCATGACGATATTCGAATACTTGATAGACACATTTCACCGAACATCCTTTCACTGCTACCACGTGGGAGGCTCTGGAGCTTTTCACTTTGGGTGCATTAAGATGAGGCACTTTTTCGTTTAGCAAGTCATCTCTGAAACAAGTAGTAGTGGTGTTTCTATTTTGTTAGAAAAAAAAAGGACTTTGAGGAAAGAGAGGTGTGAATGACCCACCTGCCTCGAAACCAAAAAAGAGGACTTTAGGTCTGACATGCCCACGCCGCCGTAAAAATATCTGGAATAGATGACAGACTCACCTAGAGGTTCCCCTGACGACGTCCGCAGTCCCAACAACACCGGGAGCCGCACTGCACATGCAGCAACCGTCCGTGTGAGCGACGATAGAAATATCCTGACGCCACACCCGCCGAGCCACGTGGTCTGGAGGATGTGGATGCCTCCCGCCGGATGCACTCTATGAGCTCTGTTTGCAGCACCGAACTTTGCTATGGGGACCGCCGCAAATTGATCTTCGTGGATTTCATGATCCAACTCTGCTGATTTAATGACCCAGATGGGATCGGATTGGGTCAGTGAGGGGTGACGCGAATGAGAAGGAAGACAAGCAGGGAAGTGTATACTGCGACGCTCAGTCGGGTCGTCAGTTCGCCAGACGGTAACTACTGTTGTCACTGGAGGCGGATGTGAGAAGTCGGCGGGCGATACCTTGATCCGGGATACATTTCGCCAAACAGCGTTTGGTAGCGCGCCCTTATCAAGAGTTGCGCGTCATGTCACAGAGGCACATACGCGATTCCACATATACAGAGAGATAGGTGAGATAGAGTTGTTTCGTCATTGGTTCAGCGTATCTTGCAAGAGCCCTTTTTCGTGTTTCAGCACGCACCATGAGATTGGAGGACAGACGCAGACAAATGGATCAAGAGAAATGCGGAATGGAATGGCACAGGTCCATGCACTAGCTGGACCAGTGGTGGTCGTTCTGTGCCAGTGAAGCTATCAGTGTTGGGTTACCGAGCGTGAGAACAAGGGGGCATTCCTGCCATGAAAGGCAGACATGTCAAACGTGCCAAAGTAATAGGAGATCAAACCGTAGTCAACGGGAACAGTACCAATACAGTATCCTAATCTCCGAATGCTATATATAAATGGCTAACCGGGTAGATAGACGGCGGTAATCATCAATTCCATAGCGCCCTAATCACTATCGCCTCTCAGGCCCTATACTCTCGGTAAGTTAGTCTAACAAAGTTATGTTACGAAGCAGGTATGTACCAGCGGTTTCCGGGCCGGGTGCACGCGAAGGAGTGCCGCGAAACTAGAGCATACGAATCTTACACTGATTCCATGTACTGATGCCAAATGGTTTCTGGCACATCGTCGATCGTTTTTAAGGTGTACTTGAGAAGAAGGAACATAACCGTAACTTGAACAAATTGTATCCCCCACTACAACTAGCGGCAAGAAGTTGAAGTTTACATGCCGAAATGTACCACTAAACCCCTTGAACACAGGGCAAGTCTACAGAACTGAACCCCGGTGGACTAGCCGGTTCGTTGGCAGGCTGAAATGCCATGACTGCGCGAATACTGAGCAAACCAAAGATGCAGATTGAAAAAAAGGTATAGTCGCCAGCTCTCTAGACCTCCGCTCTCTCTATCTTCATACTGTCAAGGTGCTCGTTTGACATGCCGACGTCGGAAAACGTCACCACCTCGGTGGTCTTCCAAATTTTCTATAACAATCACGTCAGTCCATGGGGGGTCGAACCTGCCATCGTATCGTGAACACGAACCGCATCAGGAGGAGCGATCAATCTGGAATCCGTTCCTGGTTTGCTGAGCTTTGGGATTGATTCAAGTGGTCCAAACGTGTTCAGCGATATGTCCGTGTCGACGTTCTTTATTTTAGTATCGTCCCTAAGGTACATCCTTGCATTGAGGTTGGCGAGGAGATTGTTGCAGTAAATTGAACAGAGCGGGGTAAAGAATACGGCGTTGACAAGATTCGCCGATGCTATATTCACCTGTTATCTCTTTAAATTTGTTTGTTGGTGGAGTGCCAGTGCAACACGCACCAAGACGGCCGACAAAACGGAGAAAACTGCAGTCCAGATTCCGCTGTTGATTGCAAAAAATATGAGGCGTTCCAGCATTCTCATAGTACTTTCAACCAGATAAGTTCCGACCACATGATATACCTAGCTTCGCTTACCCTCTGAAGCCAGCAGTGTTCCGCCTGGAGATGAGTAGATATGTCAAAAATGCTGCGATCAACACATCGATACCGGCAGCGATGGAACAGTACGAGACGTATATAGCCTGTCACAGCATTTGAGAACTCTTCTTGAATCAAAAGAAAAAGGTCTTGCCGTGAAGAACGAATCGCCGATTGTAGTTATTGAGGCAACACGGACGCTGTTATTGAAATGAGAATACATGAGCAGGTCAGAACTATGCAAGGGAAATTGACTGACACCCCGTTTTCCACATGTAGCGCTTTCGTGGTATAAACTGAGACCAAAATCATCAACATACATATGCTAGTACAGATGCGACCGAGATCGACTTACTCACAGCAGCCACTTGTACGCAGAAATGAACACTATTCAAAACTATTACTCAGAGCTTAAAAGGGTCTTACCGAGCTGGTAAATTGCGAGGGGTGTCTATATTGTGGAATTAGTCGAGTATAAGGTCACATGCGTATGACATCCTACCCAAATGAGTGGTGCTAGAAGGCTCTTATCGCTGACTGAACTTGCTGTGAACAAGTGGAGAAAAACAACATAGAATTCTAGACCCACATCTGTAGATTCGGTATACGAAGAAACCTTGGGTAGGTAACGCGACAGGGGTCTTGATGGTGTCAGCTTTGTTATCGCATAGATTAGAAACAGCTGTTCACCATCACAAGTAGTTGTAGCTATGACTGGTAGGTAAACCTTCCTAGGACATCAAGAGGAGAACTCACTATGAGCTCGCTAATCGCAAGCCAAAGCTCAGGATGAGAAGATTGAAAAGTTGGCAACAAAAACCCACGGTGTTGGGTTGAAAAACGACATCGGATTCTCCAGACCAGATATGATGTATTTGTACGCTGTGGGGAGGGTCCAAATAAAAGGGGCATCCAGGTAGTGTGCAAGGTGAGAGACAAACTTCCGCTCAGAACCAAACCTTCGTGAATCGTATTCACTGCCCTATCACGAGGCCTCAGGAATATAACAAAGTGGAATGAAGGAGGCAGTACCACAAAAATGCTACCTTGGAAAGGTGTTGGAGTATAGTAGATGCATTCAGAAGCTTACTCACCAAGAGCTTGATACGCCACGAGTCCTCCCGGTAGCTAAGAATAGAGTAGTGGTGAGCCCACGAGTGATGGGGGAATGGCACCCATACTGAATACAATAGAAGAATCTAAGGAAAAAGTAAAATTATTCTTTGTTTAGATACAAGTGTGAATATGACGGGGATTCTACTCACGTCTGCACGCATACCACACCGTAGAAGGCGGTACACAAAATGGAGCCAAGATACAGCGAGCCATAGAGGAGACTGACGGGGATAGGGAAGGCCGACATGGTTCGGAATCAGCCAACTTTGCCTCAACTGAGGTTGACGGGAATGGATCATTGATTCGAGCTCTTATAGCGCCGAATCAAAAGGGGCAGGTTTGGTTTATCCTGATTCCCACTGTATGGCGACCTTTCCCTCGCCCGTCAATGTCACATGCTATGCTCACACTGAACCTTGGTAGTTTCCGGAGTGTATAGATGTGGCAAAATTGGCACGACTCGTTGCTTGCGACAGAGCTTTTGGAGTCGAGTACATAGAAAGAGCTTGTTCCGCATGCACCTAAACGAGACACTGAGAAATAACCACCGTTCCATGGGTCGGACGTGCCAATCCCATTCCGTTTTCATCTACCAGGGGTTCAGGTAGCCAGCTGTGACGTGAAGTCCGGCCACTGGTGAGCGTAATTCCGAGCACTTTGCTCCACTCTTGAGCCCGTGGGAGGGGCGTCTGGCGCTTATGTAACAAATGTCAACCCTGTGATTGAATCTTAGCTGTCGTTGTGCTCCCTTGCGCCCAAAGACCATCTACTCTGCCCAGTATACAAGATCTGTTTTGAAAGACGTCACGCCTCAGAATATCTGCCTCGAGCCACTTGGAGGTACGCTAATATCAACATCTCAGGTAGAACATTGATGTCATTTGGATCAGATGACACCACCGGCAAAGTGGTGAGCACTCGAGTTCCCATCCATCGTCTTTTTCGCGCCATCCGCGGCGCCCTTCTGGGAAATTTTCATGTCGCCCCATCGGTTTTGTCTATGAGCCGTGGACGTATTGATAGCAAGCATTTTAATTCAGTAGTGGATGGCTTTACGGCGACTTGCCTAATGAACACTCGACTTACAGGGTCTTATGGGGATGAGCCTCGCGTAAAACATATCTGAATGAGTAGCCAGACGTCTGGTGCGCAGTATCATTCGTGTCCGACGACCCATCCAAGTAGACAAGCCTTTATCGATAAGAGTTCTCGTGGCCGCCAGATCCCCCTGCAACGTATTCTCTGACCATTCCGATCAAAAACGACGTCGGCTCTCTCACAGCTCTTACGAAGTCTTTCGTCACTAAAGTTCAGGTAATCAGCCGTCTTTCCCGACTCCAAAGAAGCGGTGCAGATTCGCCTATGTATGTATATCTGGCTTTGCTGCGGATCAATTCTGTAAGAAGACCGTGGCCACACAGCGAGACTGATTTCCATTCTGACCCGGATTTTTCATGCAATGAACACTGTCCACTTCCTTCTCTTATCTTTCTTCCACTCCACGTACCAGAAGCTATTGCAAATTATCACTGCCGTCGGGTACATTGTTTCTGGAAAATGTGACATACTTTGGTTAATGTCTCTTCTCTCTCACGGGAGTCCACCACGTTTGCGCTCCAGGGACTGGTCAGGGCGCAACTTATATTTATGTTAACGGGCGATCCAACGGGTCCGACTCCATCTTGATTACAAGTAAACTAATCAAGGCTTCCTGCTCGTTCCTGGAAGACCAAGCTTCGAGCACCCCAAAGCTCTACAATTACGCCCGACATTCGAAAGCTCGTCAAGTCACACTTCAAAAACGGGGCATACCTCCTTCACATACTTCACTACCTCGAGGAATTCAAGATTCCTTGTTTTAACTTAGCTGACCTCCTTCATCGCGGTTATCTGCAAGGGCATACTAGTCAACGACCCGACTAAAGTATCTTCTAACTCTTCTCCAAATGGGCCTCTAATACCACAAAATGACATCATCACCGCACCTGCGCCTCTAATCGACTCTCGCTGACGAGGGGCCCCTGTCTCGTTTGGAGGCGTACTCGGTAACGTTCCTGGTGTGGATTCTGCACCCGAGGCGATGCGCCGCCGTTCCTTGGTAAACTGTAACCACTCTCACTACCCAGGTAAGATTAATCACCGTGGCCGTGATGATGCCTGCGGTAGTTGCACTAGCGAAGTGGACACAGGAGCATTCTTGCCCTCGTTAAAATTATTGGCGATGACTCTCTTTCTGTTCTTGTGGAGAAGTCGGTCGAGCAGGTGGGAACAACGCCAGCTGGTGTCGGCTCGAGACGGAGACCCTTGAACAGGGCGCGGGAAGACTCGTTGCGCTGTAGAAAAAAACCAAGAAAACGAAAGGTCAAAGGGTATATTTTCATATTGTCTTTGTGAGACCGGATATTCCAGAGTATGCCACCAGAGCAATACGGGAGCGCAGCTACCCCACTACTAGCTATCCTGACAGAAGGATACTTTCTCTGAACAGACTGGATTAAAGGCGCGTCTTGACGATATCACTCACCACACCACTACGCACTGCACCGAGACTGATTCGAGTGTACGAGTGGGGGTTCCCGAGAGTGGATCTTGATCAACGACGATTACTTTGCAAAGGGAAGACCCGAAAGCTGTTCATCATGGCCAGTAGTAGTAAGTTCATCGTCATGTCTATAGAACACAAGGAGTGAAAAGTCTTGCACTACCTTCAAACTTTCTCAGTCACGTGATGACCTCTGATGGATAAAACTATGTTTATGCTTCCTATCATAAAGGTCCACCTCTTTTTCTGGCATCTCGACTTTGATTGATGATATTCTAGGACACGATCCTCCCTTTTCTGGTCAACCTCGATATGCCATTTCACCAAGCAATCCCTGACGAAATCAACAAGTATGCCAGTCAGATCCTCAAACGTCGGTCTATGGATCTGCGTGTGTGACCTCGACGACTGGGAGGGATTTTCAATACGAGGATGGGCGCCTCTATTAAAGAAAGTCCTTGTCATTGTCTCGCGATCACTGCCTTTCTCGTCTAACTCACGCGAAGCCAAGCTTTATATGGTGGTCCCTAGGTCCTCTGCGTCTAAGGTAATACTCTCCAAGGTCAAATATTCCGGCGAAGATGGAATGCGACGTGCGTCCTTCTAACGCCTAATCTAACGACTCTGGTTCATAAATCCTGATGAGCATAAGCTTCTTCGATGTGATGCATATCCCTCTTGTATAAGTCCCTTGACCTCTCGTTTTGTATGCACCACGTTTCCTCTCTTCCGCAGCGCTTCATCTCATCATCCAAAAGTGGTTGAGGATGTTGGATCCGTCTTGATTCTCTTCATCGTCTCGTTGGGATAGACGCCATCAGAGGACAAGATTGTGTAATAGCAAGGCCCTGATACTTGCAAACTCTGCGACTCGGTATTTGTTCAACGCTGTCGAGGTTCTATATTGTGAGTGTCCTTCAATACACCAACAGCCCTAAGACTTAGTTTAAATCGGCCTCAGACGAATGAAATTCTTTTTGGGCCCACAGATGCCTGTTGACCTGGGATGTATCCTTACTCTTTCGTCTAAAATGTGTCATCTTTCACCGTGACGGCCTATTCACCCAGCTCGCAGTCTTGCTGCCTGCTTCCTTGTATCTGGCAAAAATCAAACAGGGTTCTTTTCGGGCGGTGTACCGCATGCATTGGTGCGCCTCGTCGGGCTTGTCGGGGGAAAGGACAACGTGCATGGTCACTGCAGCTATGGTGAGACTGGGACGAAAATATCTCGGGATCGGACGAATGGACAGGGCAACGACTGGAATTCTGGCCCGTCGTGGATTCGCCAGCTGCACCATGACTTTACACCCAGATCCTTTACTCGGTCCAAACAAGCACAACTGGCCCAACGACATAATTGAAAGAGGCTGCAGTCGAAGCGTGAATGACTCTCGAGAGGGACGTTCTGTTCCTTAATAACTGCACTCTGACGAGGGTCTGGCGAATCGACAGGTTTGATACAGAAGAATGCTACTGGGGTTCCCCATCACTATGGCGTGAGGAGTTGGACCTCAGCGACGCGTTCAGATGGGTTATGGTCATGTGTAGAGGTTGGCGTCGTGTGAACACATCTGTATACCCAGAACCTATGTCGTATTTCCTGATTGGCCTGTAATCGTAGTATATCGAATGTACTGTACACGCTCCTTGTTCTTTTTTTGGAGTTCCTGTGCGGGTGGTGCACTTCCTACACGTCTCGGTCAGTGTTCAGGCACTGGTCTGTTGGAGGCGCGAATTCAGAGTCTCACTTCCAAGTCAATACCCAAAGTGTGCAGTATCAGCAGGTTGCTTCACCAGAGCTACATAGTAAACAAATACCCGCTCCACTCTTATTCCTTGAGTGATTACACAAAATAACAAGCTTGAAAATAAAAGAAAAAAAATAGCCGCGAAGGGCATCATGGATTGTCATAAATTCCCTACATCCTACGTCTGAAATATGGCCAAGTTTCAAACTGTTCTTTCAGCAGATAAAAACGGAAATCTGCTGCACTACAATGCTCTTGCCCAGTCAGAGCCTCTGCCAACCCTCGCGTAGGCCTTGCTTGGCCTGCAAAGGTCTTCACAAGTGTAACATAACAAGCGTGCTTTGTGGGTGTAGGTGAAACCCGCGTCACACCCCTGAAGGAAACCTTCATTCACCGACACCTGTTCTGTTCAACGACGTGCCCGCGGTACTATCCTTGATGTGCCGGAAGCGCACTGAGACCTAGCGGCTTGTGGCTCCGCTTGCTAAAGACGCCAATGCTAGCAAGGTTAGAGTGTCCCCCTGCCACACGTGTACTGTTCCTGTGGGACGGGGAACGCAGCCACAGCAGGCATCTCTGCATTCGCCTCTACAGGCGTGTACCGCTTTGATGCACAAACCGGTGCCTGTCTCACCGATGTATATCGGTGCGTGGGTGCGGGACGAATCAGTGGGAACTGTGGACAAGGAGGCTCTACGTGTGAGGTACCTCTGTCGGACAACGATGCGAGGGTGCGGGGTGTAATTCAGTCCGATGCGCTGAGCACCGCAAGCACTTTTCGTGTACTACTCACCGCCTAGATCCGCATCCATCGGGGGTGCTCGAACGTGAATCGTTGAAGTGATCGACGTCAACTTCCAGGTGGAAAAGGAGTGAGGTAGGAACTGTCCCACTCCTGCTCCCTTGGAAACCTTCAACATCTTGAGTATCCTTGAGGGGAGTGAGGACCGAGGTCATTTTACACGCTTTCAGTGTTTGCGTGCCCTTTTTGCATGCCCTCTTCTCTGCTTTTCGGCGAGCCTCCTCTGATTTGAGCTGCCGTTGCTTGCAGTTACACTGTAGCCAACGCAGCGAACTGGTTCGACGGGTTAGTTGTTCAATGGTGCTTGCATCGTGCAGGTTCACATCAAAGTTGAGTGCGAACGATGATACAACGGCAAATGCCATCGTTCACCTACCAATTACGCTAGGTGAATCATCCTCATCATTGTCTTGTAATCGAACGAGGTGACGGAAAACCCAGGTCACCGACAGTGTTTTGCTCTGCGGTGAGCGGGGCACTCAGGTTGGAGTGAAGTAAGAGGGCGCCTGAATCTGAGTCACAGATATGTTCAATGTTATTGAAGGGCGAGGAAGGTCTGACTAGTCAAAGTAGAACGTGGTTCGGGGTGGGTTGCATTCACCGCATTCAAAGAAAGCACAATTAGGTGACATGTGGGGGACGTGAGGCAAACGCAGTTCGGACGTCGTCAGCGTAGGAAAAGATGTCCATTGTCATCTTGCGACGATGACAAAGGTAGCTGGCTGAAATGGGTGAGCACGGTGAGCTCGATACTTTTATGAGACCTTGCTGACTTTCTGTCATTACGACTCCACGAAAGAGGTTCAAAACCACATGGTAGAAGAGCTTCTTGCTGATAGGACCAGGTTGAGCCCTGCAGATCTGGAGAAAGATTGAGGATACATGGATGAACCGCTAGCACAAGTGCTGAGGTGGGTTTACATTGTGCCACCACAGTAGTGCCATTGACTATATAACACAGCACTTGGCTCACTTTCAGTGCATTTACAATGTGACCGAGAGAGCCAA
Organism: Pulveroboletus cf. rosaemariae; assembly: GCA_038089275.1. Classification (NCBI taxonomy): domain Eukaryota; kingdom Fungi; phylum Basidiomycota; class Agaricomycetes; order Boletales; family Boletaceae; genus Pulveroboletus; species Pulveroboletus cf. rosaemariae. Next base: position 45,356 of record JBBPKN010000203.1, on the reverse strand, counting down.
CCATTAGGCCACTGGCCAGCCACCCATACACTTTACTTACACCAAGTACAGTAATCGACTGGTAGCTATCGATACTGTGGGTGGACAGGCAACGAGTCAACCCTAGTAACGAGTCACCTCCATAAATACACACCACATCCTCACTATTCCTTATCCATTTTGGTGTAGAATGTGAGTATATACCCTGTAGATGCTCAGATCAAAAATTGATGTGATTTGAACTAGTAGTAATTGTGTGATGGAGTGATCTTTCGAGTAGCAAGCCTACTTTTGCGTCATCTAAGCGATTTCACTAAACCCTTCTTCATGAATCGGCCTTGGACACCACAGTTTCTCTGGGATGCAAGCTCAGAGCACCTCGGATAGGTTTTCAAAGGCATTCCGCAGTTGGTACATAAATGTAATTTGATTTAGGTGGCTCATCACTCGGCCATATGTACAACAAGACTAGAATGGCACACTGATAGCCATAGACTGTGATCAATGGCTCAGCACTCCTCCCACCATGTATACAGACAGCTCACAACAGTACCTTTGCTTGATGATACCTTTGCTAGTTTAGATGTAATTTTTTCGGATTTTTAATCTCATGTTTTGAGTGACCAATTGACTAATGTGACGCGACATGATATGATACATCAGAATGCATCACATCGCGTTATTTCATACCCTCCTGTCAATCAACCAATATCTCTTATGCAGCCCTGATGCTTGTGTGGCCTGCAATGTTAAAAGAGTGCATTCAACCCTTACCATGGTACCATGGTACCCAACCTTACAACACGCCAGCACAGAGGCAGCAAGAACGAGCAGCGCGTAAGGGGCAACGTGCCCATGCTGCTGCTGCTGCTAAGCAGATGAAACGGATGGCAGAACGGAAGCGAATACGTACTAAACGAGAGGTGGAGAAGCAACAGAAAGAGGAAGAGAGGTCACTGCAAAAGGCGCAAGAGGCAGAGGAACGTGCCGAGAGAAGGCAGCAGGCTGACGAGGAGAAGGCACTGCAGAAAGTCCAAGAGGCAGCAGAGAAAGCAGAGAGAACGAGCTTGATGAACCAATAGTTAGTACTGTTGGTGGCGATGCTGAGAACCTTGACAGAGCAAGGCCACGAGTAAGACTGTTGCTCAAATTGCCAGCTGCTACAGACAGATTGGTCAAGCCGATAAGCCAGCGAGGAGACAATAGGGACGAAGATGATCTTTCGATGATCAATCCCTCCTTGTTGTTGTGCAACGGCAATTTCCGAGGCACGACTCAGCCTGGCTCGTTTTGGTACGGCCTCCCATTGGAGTACATCCATAAAAATAATACATAGCTCATAGACGGTCACCGTTAAAAATATAAAAACACCACCATTAGATAGAGAACTATTTTTCCCTTGAGAGGGAACCAAAATTTTTGCTTTTTGAGTAACAGAATGTTGTGCTACTGAGCCAACAAGTTTAAGTGACTCGTTACTGGGTCATGCACAGTAATATATGTTTGATTAGGCTTACTAGCCAGGAGTCGTAGGCGGTCCTAGTGAGGGTGTCAATGTGATACGGAGGAAGAGTCTCGTGAACGTCTTTCCAGTTGAACAGAAGACACTCGGCATGTGAAGGTTGCTTCCAAAGTAAAGTCGTGGGCCCCGACTTGGACATCTAATGGTCTTCGCGAGTAGATTCAGTTCTCTATCATTAGATAGCACAGATTGGGTATATGATGACAGATGGTGACATCGCTCGGTCCATACATCAACGCACCCCATTAGGATTCTACCTTCCTGGCTTACCAGGTTGACGGCCTACATTAGGAGAATGAACAAAAGACGTCTAAGCACTTGCCTTGAATACTCATCCAAACGTGCCATTGACAGTTTGAAGTGGTGTGAAAAGGCCGTCGGCGGTTTTCAAAAACACAGTGTTTCCCCACCATGTTTGTACATTGTTCGCACCAATAGCACCGTTTTCAGGGAATTTCAGACAGAAGAAAATGAGTATAATTGAACATGCGAGGCCCGAGTCGAGCGCGGCAGAGAGAACATCTATAGATGAGGTGGTGGGTATAAATGAGCATAAATAACGTGGGCAGGGACGATACATACAGTTGTACTTCGACCACCAAGAGAAATGTCGTCTTCGAATGATGTATTGGAATATGAAACCAACAATACCCCATGTGACATAGTTGACGGCTGACGCGGGAGGGATGGCCGCTGCGCTCGCGAACATGACGGGGAAACTAGACCACATGTTTCGACGACAGGGCTTGGATAGTCAGTGGAACAAGACATACTTGATGTAGTGAACCCAACTATTAGGCCATCTCTTCTGGGCGAACCACGCAACAGCTGGGCAAAGAGCGCCAAGGAGGAAGAACCAGAGCAATTTGTAGTATATCTGACCGCTGGACAATTGACGTTGAGGACCGATAACACCCCACTAAATTGGGGCGTAATGTTAGTCGTCGAATTTCTAAATCAAAACACGTTATCGATAACGCACGATTATGGAGGCAGTTCCGAACACTTCTGTGTTAGGGCAAATGAACCCACTGCTCTGGGTGGGGCTGCACATATCATGTATATTGGTAAACATCCAGGACTGAACCCCAAGTTGGACGGTCCCGGAAATCACGGTACCAACTACCTGGCACCAAAACATCGTTCGAGGGGGAATCTTCATGTAGTGGCCGAGTTTAAGGTCGGATGCGAATTGAAGTGCCTGACCCACCGTGTTGTATCCCACAGCCTTAAATAACATCATGGCTAGGGGACGACCAGGGAGAGTATAGCCCGCGATCAATTCGCTGATAACATTGAGGGCAGTCTGGTGGTTCGAGGTAGCTTGGATGATACCAATGGGAATGATATAGACGAATGAGATCAGAAGAGCCAAGATAAAAGCCCAGACTGGCAAGTCGGTTGGCCAAACTTCAATACAGACAACGCCAAATGCGAACATAACCACGAAGATGCACATATACCACCATTCAGGAACTCGGGAGTACTTAGACATGAGACGTGCATGGATGTCGGGTTGCTCATGGAGCGATTGGTGCACCTGGGCCTGGATTTGTCTGCGGTAGAATAGGATAGTATGGACAATGGTAGATGTGATGGAGGCAAAGTTAAGGCCATAGTTAAGTGCAAACGTGGTCGACAGGAACAAGGGGCTATATTCTTGATAAGCAGTGAGGTTAAGTTGGTTGTTTGGTGTAAGAATCCTGGTCACGTTGTAAGTGGCACCGGTATTGTCATACGCAATGCGTGACTGCATTGGCATGTATGCTCCATACCAGGTGTTGGTAAAATGAATGATAGGTGCCACGATCCAGAAGAATATGATGAAGCTTGAGGTGATGTTCGCCACCGCCCACCATGGGGAAGCGAAAGGACTCGAGATATAGGTGATTTGAGCCCAGTCGAAGGTAATCAGGCTCATCCCTAGACCACTCTGGTAGCCGAAGAGCTGGTTGACGACCACATTGTCGGGAGCAATCCAACATACCCAGGTGAAGTAACTGAGCGCCTGGAAAAGATAACCCGGGAAGAAGTACCAGCAAAGGCTGCCAAACCAGACATATGTGAAGAACCGTCCGCGTGAGAGACCCCCGCGGGTGCCCATACCATTGTACACCTGAGCATGCAAAGTGTTGAAGAGTGCGCAGTTAACCAGGTCCATGGGCCATACTGAAAGGATGAATAAGGAAACGGTTGTGTGGGCACTCTTTACACATACTCATGGAAGGAGGCTCTACCAGGAAGCGACGCATGACGCCTCCTAGGGAGAAGCCGATCATCTGTGTTGACATGATCAACATCCATTGGTCTGATGGCCGAATGTCAAATCAAAAGCAAAATTCAGCGTTCATGAACACATACAGCCAAAAGTGAACACCTGATTATAATATACTCTTTGCGCAGCGATGGTACCGGTCTTTGGCAATAATGAGCCTGTGGTATGAGGAAGAGAACATTACGCTCGCACGGAATATGCAGGACTACACCCAATAGTTGCCATCAGTGTCACTAGAACGTGTTCTTTGACCGAAAATGGGCTAGGGTTGATTGAGATGCCGAAAATCTTACAGTTCGGTACAATTCTCGCCCACAAGCGACCCATTGGGAAAGACAGAAGCTGTGCCACAATATTAGAGATAGTGACGGAGGGATATCGGAAGTCCAGAAATTGATTTAAGCCGGGCACGACGATTGCCCATATGATACCTGGAGGGATTGCATGACTGACCTCTGACGGACTGATTTCAAAGACCGAATACATACCCATCACCCAAGCACGGAAGGTTCCGCAAGGAATACTGGGATCATCTGTGTTTGGGACAGTGGAGCGCACCTCGGGGTAGGGGGAATCATCCTCTGTTGGCCGCTGTCAGAATTCAGTGAGAGCAAGGGCATGAAATACTGACGGAGTATCCCAATGATGACCTCCTCCTTGTGCAAATTGGGATCATCAAAAATCTCGGGAAGAGCCACATAGAAGGCTTCTATCAATGGCGCTGGTGTCGTGAGTAGACGATGGCAAACGACAGGAGAATCACTCGAATACCTGCTTGCCTCTCCTTCTCTTCCGAGCCGAAACCACCGCACACCTCGTGAACCGACATTGGATGCCGTGAGAAGAGGGGGCAAGGGCTCGTAGGCTCAAGGCAGGGATAAGAGGTTCAAGGTAGGCGGCGGAAATAATCGTGGGACCAGCCAGCATGTGTAGGCAGTTCGTGTGGCAATGTAGTGTAATGTCTGCAAAGGTAATCCGAGTATAAAGTGACATCCTACTATGGTGCACAGGTTGCAGTACGGCACTGAGGGCATAATGACGCGAAGGACATACACCCACATCGCACGTGACTTGTTCCATTACGCCACCGCATTGTGGTCGGCTGCCTCGATCTACCAAGGAGCCAACGCTTCTGATTCCGATTTGATTATGGTATATCTACCTTTCTTTGTTTTCCTGATGGTATATGTATGATCTACTCTTCGTTCTTGTGTGGCGCCTCACTTTCTTCGGGGGGCAGTCGTTACGTTGGGCTTACTCCACACAAACGCCTGTTCAATACTCCTTTGGCCCGACGCATAGTCCATGTGGGTCGTCGGCATCAAATCAACAAGAAGACCCAAGTCGGGCACCCCTCGACGCCCTCTCGCCCGTTTGCTCTTATATTTAACTCTTATGTTCGGTTCGTGCTTAATCGTGGCGTTTTTATTTACTCCACGATAATGCCCGTTCAAACGTTCGCTCTTTTGGCACGACACGGTTCATATGGGTTGTCGACATCAAACCAGTGTAAAGTAAGTTCGACATCAACTCCGGCTACCCCTCTTTTTTCGTTCATTGGCTTATATTTGGTTCTTACGTTCGTGCTGTCCACGATGGTGTTTTATTTACATACCGTGAGTAAATATATCACCAAGAAATACATCGCCTACATGTGCTCAGCTCGTGTCATAAGGCTGGGATGGCACTTCATCTACAAAGTGCACTCATTACGTCACATCTTTGAAGTCTTTTGCAAGCCTAGCGAGGCCTACGCGAGGGTTGGCAAAGAATTTGACTGGGCAAGAGCGCTGGTATAGCAGAGTTCTATTTTTATCTGCTCAACGAACAGTTTGAAAAACTCGGCTATGTTCGCACATTCTTTTGGACCGGAATATGTAGTGCTCAAGGTTGACGGTGAGATGTTTACGTCATGTTGGCAGGTGTTTTCTCGCCGCAAATTAGCTCATCTGGAATAGGACACCCGAAAGGCCATCTTTCATCATGATATCATTGCGATCAGATGCGGATTGCCTCATTTTTTTCATCAAGACTAGAACATAGTTGGTCGGTCACAGGTATGCAGGACAGGGATCAGAACGGGGTTATTCTAGAAATCAGATAATTACTCATACGGAGCACAGCTGTCATGAGAATATCAAGAACGTGCGCAAAACGTATAAACACTAGGAGATGCTGATTTTATATCACAGGCTCTTGTTGTGGTGATGAGTTATAATTCCCTTTTATCTTGGTCTCCAGTATTGCCCTTCTCAGCAACCTCTGTTGGAATATGTTGATTATCTACCATCTACTGCTTATATAAGCTTATAGTTACATCGGACCATTAGTTTGTCAAGATAGCACTCAGTCATGTAAAACAATGGACTGTATTTGTATACCTGTCAAGATAGCACTATGTATGTGTAAGTAGGGGTACATAGTACATGAAAATAGAAAGCTTACCTTAGTCATGTAAAACAATGGACTGAGGTGCTCAGAGCTTGAAAGGGTACATTATATATGCAAAAGATGTATTGTATGATGTAGAATGGATTAGACAAAGTTCTGACAGTGTGCTGCCAGAGTGAAACAAGGAACAAAAGAAATACATATATAAGACAGTAGTAAGGGATGGTTCTTAAATTGAGGCATCATCTGTTACAAATATAACATTCACTAGCAGAAGAGTCACATGACAAGCACATGACCATGAGATTTTATTGCCAAACAAGGATAAACCCTAGGGTATGGTTTAGTTGTTATTTAGAGTATTTCCCTTGGGGTTTGGGCATAGCTTATAGGATTGGATCTAGCATCTCAAATGATAGATGCATCTCCTGATCTTATCTCTGATGAATCTGGATTTAGATCTAGATGAGGGTCAGATCTGATCATGGCAGATCTCTAGATGGGATCTCCTCAGCCTCATGGCTGAGGGTATGGTTTAATCTCTATTTACCCTAGACCCTTATCTTCCATTCCACACAGCCTCTTTATTCTACACACTACATCCACATGGCCTATTGGTCATATTCTCAGTAAGCATGCTCTATGCCCTATTTCCTTATTTAGTATTTCCCTATGCCCTGGAGGTGGTCTGTGCACATCTAGACTTAGTATAAATAGTAGAGTAGTTCCTTGGTTTCAGCTCCCCAGCCTTAACCACTTTGTTATCTTGTACATCATCTATTGCCTTGACAATACAGGCATTCTCCCTCCTAACATTGTGATGGCTCCTCAGGCTTTGCTACCCTGAGTCCACTACATTATTCCACTCTATTCCAACTGAATCCAACAATAAAACCAATGCATCCTCTCAAGGCAGACCATTTAGGGTTAGAATGGGTTGTTCAGAGATTGACACTGTAATATCATCTGGACATGTGCTTGCTACAGCCCACTAGTATGCAAGCTAGGTACAGTAGAGACAGCATTTCTGGCTGCATGCATGCTTGCATTTCAACACTTCTCCTTAAGCCATGTGAAGTTCAAGCTCTGCAGCAAAATGCTTGGCTTTGGGAGATGGAAGGGCTTTGGTGAAAGTATTAGCAATCATATTAGCAGTGGGGCAAAAAACAAGGCAGATTTTCCCATCATTGATTACCCAGTGGATAAAATGAAAATGAATGCTGATGTGCTTGGTACATGCATGGTATTGGTAATCTTTAGCAAGGGCAATGGTGGACTGGTTATCAGAAAAGAGGGTAAGAGGATTGGTGGAGTGGCCAAAAAGGTCACTAATAAGGGAGTAAAGCCAGAGTGCTTCCTTTGCAGCATGTATCACAGCAACATACTCACTCTCAGTAGTCAAAAGAGATACAATGTTCTGTTTTTTTGATGCCCAGAACATGGCTCTGCCATCAAGAAGGAAAGCATAGCTGGACATGGCTTTATGATCTTCTGCCATACTTCCATCTGCATCTGTGTATCCCTGAAGCACTTTCTCTATGCCACCATAAGTAAGGTGCAGGTCTTTTGTACCAATGAGGTACTGGTAAATGCGCCAAATGGCATCTCAATGCAGCATACCAGGATTGCTGGCAAAGTGCAAAACAGTTGCAACAGTATACAAGATATCTTGTCAGGTACCAAGTGCCATGTACATGAGAGAACTGACAGCCTTATGGTAGGGGATGTGCTGTATAGCTGCATATTTGACACTGGTTGAAGGTGACTGAGTGGTGATAAGTTGGACATGGGGATTCATAGGCATGGAGAGGGGTTTGATGTCATCAAATCCAAAATGTCAAAGAATAGAGTTGATGTAGGAATGCTGGGAAAGTGAAATGATGTGATGATTGTGGTCACAGGTTACCTCAATTTCCAGAAGCCAATAAAGTTCACCAATATTGGTGATCTCAATGTGCTGGCAGATTTGGGCCTTGAGGTCCTGAATGAGGTTGAGAGTTGAGGCTACTATAGTGCAATTGTCAATATGCACAACAACAATGAGCACAGAAGTCTTAGCATGTTTGATGAAAACAGCTTGATTGACTTCACACTATGTGAAGTCAAGAGCCTTGACTAAAATTGCCACTAGCTTTTGATACCAATGGTGGCCACTCTGTTTCAGCCCATAGAGTGTCTTGCACAAGCAGCAAACTTGATGTGGGTGGGCTGCATTATTGAGGTAGGCTTCCTTGATGTCAATCTGATGAAGCTTGAGATTGAGGTAAGTGGCAAAAGCAAGAATGGTGCAGATGGATGTGAGCTTGGCAACAGGAGCATAGATATTGAAGTAATCAACACCCAGGACTTGCGAAAAGCCTTGTGCAACAAGGCATGCCTTGTAGTGTATAACATGACCTGCAGCATCCTTTTTAGCTTGAAAAACCCATTTGGAGCCTACTAAATTGACACCAGACAAGAGGTCAACAAGGTCCCATGTACTGGCTTTGTGCAATGTAGCAAGTTCATCTTGAATGCCTTGCTTCCATAGCAGCCAGTCTGGACAGCATTGAGCCTCAGCCAGAGAGGCAGGTTTGAGGGTCTTGGGTGCTGCAATGGCATCATTTAGAACAAGCACTAGTTCAATATCATTGTCATAGATGTCCATTACAAGAATTTCCTTGGCAATGCTCTTCCCCTCAAAAGTAGCAGGATCACTGCTGGATTCTGGTTTATGTGTGAGCACTTCATTAACAGAAATGGGAAGCTGAATGCCCTAAGGTGGTGTGGGGTTAGTAGCCTTGCCATGGATAATATCAAGGACATGTTGAGAGGGTTGGTGAAGGTGCTTTGGGTGAGATAGGGCAACAGGGGCTGGATCAGGAGGTGATGTCTGATTCAGGACAGGAATGGCAGGTATGTCTTGTGGAGCCAATGGCAGTGGTGGGCTGTGGTAGCATCCAGTGCTGTGGCATTAGGCTGATGATTGGATAATGGCACATGCATGACATCAGCTGCATCATCCTCCCCTTCAATGTCATGGCAGGCCTCACATTAATAGATGTTACAGTCAACAGTAACAATCCACTTGCTGGGCCAATAGATGTGGTAAGCATTGTCAGATTGATCATCAATGCCCTTCCAGTGGACTTTAGTAACCTTCCAGGCAAGCTTGTTACTATGCACAGTTTTGGCATAGACCATGGATCTTCACTCCCAGACACAGCTGAGATCAGGCAGTCACCCAAAAGCGACTTCATATGGCACCAGGTCATTCAGGACTTTGGTGGGTGTTTGATTTTTCAGCCAGATAACATGCCTGGCAGCCTTGCCCCACAGAAACTTTGGCAACCTGCTTGCATGCAGGAGGGCATGGACATGTTCAAGTATTGTGTGATTGAGCCATTTAGCAACACCATTGTGTTGGGAAGTGTGAGGAGCAGTGAAATGCTGCACAGTGCCCTAACAGTGCAGGTAAGTAATAAACTCTTTCCCTTGGTATTCTCCTCCACAGTCAGAGTGGAGCATCTTCACCTTGGCAGCCAACTGCCAGTCAAGCCAAGCCTTGAAAAAGTGGTAGGCTTCAAAAGTTTGACTTTTCTGGCAGAGAGAGTAGAGGGAGGTAAGTCACAAATAATCATCTGTAAATGTCACATAATAACATCTATCACTGAGAGTTGCAATGGAGGCTGGACCCCAGATATCTGACCATACAAGCACATCAACAGAAGGGGCATGTTCCTCCTTGTGAACCTTGGCAATGGGCTTTCAGGTCATCTTTGCATATACACATGACTCACAGAAGGTGCCTTCATCCTTGGTTGTGTCAAATTTCAAACCACTAACCAGTCCTCTGTTGATCAGGGTTCTTGCAACAGAGGGGGCTATATGTCCAAAATAACAGTGCAATTCCATGACTGTCACAGTTTTGCTAGCAGCAGTAGCAGCTTTGTGATCATGCATAACATGGTACAGACCCTTGGAGGTATGTGAAATCCTTTCAATCATGTCACCATCTGATTCCTGGATGGTGCAGAAATCTTCTGCAAAAGTGGTAGAGAGCCCAAGCTCATCTAGATGACCAATGGATACTAGCATGTATCCAACCTTAGGTGAGAATAAAACCTCAGTAAGTTGTAGTTGAGTTGAGTCATACCCATTGGATATCTCAATAATCATGTTGCCAATACCAGTTGCAACAAACTGCTGATGATTTGCAGTGGTAAATGACCTATTGGGAATATTTGCAAAGGTCTCAAAGCACATGCAATATGGGGAAATATGCTGTGTGGAGCCAGAGTCAAAAAGGACAACTTGGCAGGGATTAGCATATTTGTCATGTGTCTCCATAGTGACATTTTCATGGGTTTCATCAGGGGCAGTGCAATCAACAGATACCTTGTCCTTGACTAGCAGCACTCAAGCCTCCTCCAGGTCCCAGCCATCTTCAAAAATGTCTTCATCCATGACTGAGAACCAATCATGTATATCCTTGTTTTCATCAGCATTATTTGACTTCACAGATGGTAAGTTGGGAATCAATATCTCATTGCTAGAGTCATTCAGGACACTGAAAACACCATATTCTGAATTAGTATCTTCATTCATGACATTAGCTATGTGATTCAAGGTGAATTTCTTGTCACCACTGTCCTTCTTATGAAAAACTGCCAGATGTTTGGTAGAACCACACTCCCAGCATTTTGGTGGGTTGCACCACCAAGTCCCCTGCCCTTCTTTAGTGGTATGCAGCCCTCTCCCTTGTCTGCATATATGAGCTAATGAATTAACAGCCATGGCTTTATCTCTGTTATAATCTTTGCCATCAAAGCAATGTGAGTACTTTGCTTTCTGACACTTGGCTTCCTCCATGATAACTGAGATGAGAGTATCTGGATCTAAGGTTTTGGTAGAGCTGAAAAGATGGGCTGCTATGAGTTGACTAGAAGCAAAATTTGCAAGCAAATTCAGGAGAGACTTGACAATGGTAGATCAGTAATCTGTTTCATCAATGATAATGCCAACAGCTACTAATTCTTCCCATTTGGTTTGCAGTCCATCAAGGAACTGGTGAACATCACCTCCTTTAATCAACTTTGACTCCAGAAATTTGATACACAGGTCCATCTGTGTGTACACCCCTTTTTCTGTGTACTCCTTCACTATTTCAGCCCACATCCCAGCAACACTAGTTTGCTTTTGAACACACAAGGCAGTTGAGTTGGGAATTCACTGGGTGAGTAGATGCTTGGCCATTTATTCCTCCTTTAACCATTTCTTCACTTCTTCTTGCTCATTTATGGTCATCAGGGGTACATAGCTTGGCTTGACTTGGATACCATTAAAATGGCCCCATAGCTCCTTGGCCTCAATAGTGACCTGAAAGTGAAAAGCAAAAATAGCCCAGTTTATGCCTTTGACCTCAAGTTTTGGCATGTTGCTGGGGAGAGTATCAGTGGAAATGGGTATGATGGTGGCCATAGCAGATAATAGTGAGGTATGAATTTTTAGTACTAAGAGGAATCAGGGCTTATAACCTGTCCAGATAGCACTCAGTCATGTAAAACAACAGACTGTATTTGTATACCTGTCAAGATAGCACTATGTATGTGTAAGTAGGGGTACATAGTGCATGAAAATAGAAAGCTCACCTCAGTCATGTAAAACAATGGACTGAGGTGCTCAGAGCTTGAAAGGATACATTATATATGCAAAAGATGTATCATATGATGTAGAATGAATTAGACAAAGTTCTGACAGTGTGCTGCCAGAGCAAAACAAGGAACAAAAGAAATACATATATGATAATGGAACTAAGGACTCAGTTGGAATGGAGAAATGACTATATTAGTACCTAATGGAACTAAGGACTAGATACATGTCAGTAAATGATACTGTAGCATACAGTAAGTTCATGCATACCTCAGTTGGAATGGAGAAACAACTGAGGATGCAGTGTGAAATGAGGTACAGTATTAAAGGGAAGTGGAGCTATCATACATTAATATGTTGGGTAGGAAACAAAGGGATTGGTGCTGTCATGGTGAAACATAAAGCTGTGCTGTATGAAGATCATACCATAATCAACACTCTCCCTTAGCTGGAGTTCACTGGTGCAGTCAATCTGAGTAACTGTTATATCCTGGACCTCCAACCCAAATTCCAACCCCATTCCAACCTGGCTTACAATTGGTCTTCACACCTAGTAAGCTGCTCCAGCCCTCTGACTCCCCTCCAGGCAACTCTGGCCCTCCATTATCATTCCAGTCTTCCCCAGCTACACATGTACACTCCCACCCCTCAGCATTATACACTTCCCTGGACTTCTGCTCCCACTCTGCCCATTCTGCTTCCAGTCTATCTCTGCTCCAGTTAAGTACTACCCTAGTTCCCCTTCATCATCTCTGGACTGTCCCACTATAACTCTGTTACTGTTCCTGGTCAGCTATCATTACCATCATTGTTACTATTCCTGTTTCATTCCTGTTCCTTGCTCTCCCCTGTTTCATCCTGTCATCCTTCAGTTTCAGTCTGACATGATTGGACATTGTCTTCCTGACATCTCCATTCATTTTCTAGATATCTAGACATCTGCTTCACTTTTGAGTTTGCACCTGTCTTATTTTGTTATACTCCTAGATAGTTCTGCCTCTCTGAGGTATAAGTACTGTAGTTCTGTATCTTGTACCTCAGTACAAATATTGACAAAAACACCAGAACCCTCTTGTCATTGTCCTCACACTGCACAAGCCCTTGAGCTCACTCTGACCCTCTGGATTACTCTGGAATATCTCTGAGGCTATGTGATATTCTCAAAGAAGTTGTAAAGCCTCACCTCCATGACTAGGCTTGACTCTCCTTGTCCTGCCTGTTCCTCCTGTTGAGCATAGAGATAGCCTTGTCACCTACCCTGACATCTATGTAAATTGGGACAACAGAGAAGTGCAAGAGTGCATCCCATAAGGTAAAGCTGAGTCCTATTTGACCATTGAAACCCTTCCTAGATTTCCCTGGAATTCTCCAGAGCACCTGGAGTTCTGATCTACCTCCAGCATCAAGGATTTCATTTTAAAAAAAGGAACTGGTTAAAAGTATACTCATCTTGGTATAGGTTTTAACAGTTTTTTTAAGAAGAATGGAAAGTTTTAACAGTAACCCAACAAAACAATGGTGTGCAGCTGTGGGCAGCCCTTTAGTGAAGATGTCAGCAACATTGTCTGTGGATGCAACATGCTTTGGAGTGAGTTCTTTGCATTTGATTTCATCATGAAGCCAGAAATAGGAGACATGGATATGGCAGGTGTGAGTGGAAATCTCATCAGGGGTTGTGAGGATGCAAATGGCTGCAGTATTGTCAATATCAAGGGAGGTAGGAGTCATCAGACCTAGACCAAGTTCAGTGAGCAGGTGGCACATCCAAAGAATTTCATGCCCAACATAAATGACAGAATAGTATTTGGCTTTGGCTGTGGATAGCACAGTTGCAGTCTGTTTTTTGGCAGACCAAGAGAAGACACCATGACCAAGCATGAGGGCATAGCCAGAGACAGAATGGGTGTGATCTGGTGAGCTGGCATGGTTAGTGTCAGAGAAGGCACAAGGGGTAAAAGATTTCATTGTGGTAGGGCTGCCAAGGTTTAAGACAAGGTTGTGAGTGCTTTTGAGGTACTGGAGGATGTGTTTCACTATGGTTCAATGCATTCACCCAGGATTTGCTGCAAACTGCACAACCTGTTGCACTGCATGTGCAATATTTGGCTGGATCATGATAGCACAGTGGTTTAGTGCACCTATGGCATTTTGGTATGGCACATTTTGCATGTCAGCAATCTCATTAGCAGTGCTGGGAGAGTATGCACATGATAAGTGCAATCCAGGTTGCTCTGGCATTGATATTGGATTTGCTGATTCAAGCCCATAGGCCTTGAGCATGGAGTCAATATATTGGCAGTGAGATAGTGATATGGTGTGAGCATGTCAATTTCGAGTGACCTTGATTCCAAGAAGGTATTGGATCTCCCCCTGGTCCTTGAAGGAGACATGCAGGCCAAATTCATGTTTGAGGCAGGCCATTTCTTTTAGTGAGGAGACATAGAGGCCAAGATTATAAACATGAGAAGTGATGATGGAGATATCAGATTCACAGCAATGGACAAAGACACATGAATTGGAGGTACAGATGGTAAAGCCAAGTTTGACAAGAATTGACTTGAGCTTTCTATACCAGAGGTGGCTGGATTGGCACAAACCATAGAGCACTTTGCAGAGGAGCCAGACATGGCTATTCAGACCATTAGCAATGAACCCAGGAGGCTGTTGAACATAGGCAGGCTGGTCAGGGGGCATATTGCTGTTGAGAAAAGCTGAATTCACATCAATGACATGAACTTCCCAGTCAAGCATGGCAGTGATGGAGCATAACAGGCAGATGGACTTAATCTGCACAACAGGAGCAAAGGTCTCATCAAAATCAATACCTGGTTGTTGAGTAAAACCATGCATAATAAGATGGGCCTTATAGCAGATGATGCAACCAGAGAAGTCATGCTTGATGCAGAAGACCCATTTGGTGTCAATGGCTTCATGGTTAGTAGGAAGGGGGATGAGCTCATAAGTCCCAAGTTGAGCAATTGCATCAAGCTCATTGCACATGGCCTGTTTCCATTCTGCATAGTCCAGTAAATTCATTGCCTTACAATAGGTGTGAGGGTCCCCTCTGAATGCAATGTTGATGTTTTCACTGGGCAGATTGGGCACAGGGGTTGCATTCAGCTCTGTGTTGGAGGCACAAGAGCTGGAGTCCAAATACTCATGGTCAGAGCTCTGTTGCAAGGTTTGTGTGACATCAGATATTGTGTGATGGGCCTTGATTGCAGCAGTGTGAGTAGAATGAGCATGGAAAGGTAAGGGTGGGGCAGGAGCCTGGGGTGGCAGAGGCTGCTCAACATGGTTGAGTGTAGCAGAATGGGATGGCAGAGGTGGCTCTACATGATCAAGTGGAGCAGAAGGGGGTTCAGGCTGAGGGATGGGTTGCTGGCTGGAGTTGTTGTTATCTGGATCAGAGAGGGATAAGCAAAGTGATTTATAGTGAAATTGACACTTCCCCTTAGCCAGGAAAAAACTGTGATCATCAGCACTATCATCAAAAACAGCATAAGCAGAGATCTGGATGCTGCATTTGGCAGGTAGGTAGAAGTGCCAGCCCTTCTAAGTCTCTGAATAACCAACAAACATGGCATGCATGCCCAGTGGGTCGAGCTTCTGATGAGTGGGTGAGTTATCAAGGACATAAGCAACACAACCAAAATGGTGAAGACAAGAAATGTTGGGTTTGCAGCCATACCATGTCACATATAGGGTGGAGTTGGGCAGGGATTGAATCAGGTGACAGTTTTTGGTATAAATGACATAATTGGCAGCCTTTGTCCACAATGAAAGAGGTAAGCCAGAGTCAATGAGAATAGTGTGAACACAATCAATGAGGGTGAGGCTTTGAAAGTCTGACTCTTCTGACAGAGGGTATACAGGGAGGTAAGTCTTGAGTGGTCATCTGTGAATGTCACATAATAATGGTGATCTCCTACAGTTGTGATGGGTGCTGGCCCCCAGATGTCCAACCATATAAGTGCACCAACTGCAGCTGTGCACTCCCCCTTACAAACCTTTGCAATAGGCTTCTGTGTAGCCTTAGCATACACACACAACTCACAGAAGGTACCTTCGTCCTTTGACATATCATATTTCAATCTGCTGACCAATCCCTTGTCTACCAGACTCTGAGCAACAGAGGGGGCAATGTGCCTGAAATGATGGTGCAATTGCATGACTGTCATGGTCTTTTGGGCAGTAGCAGCAATGTCATGGTCATGCACAACATAATATAAGCCCTTGGAGATATGCAGGATCCTACCAATCATTTTGCTGTCTGATTCCCATATGGTGCAGAAACCTTCTGCAAATGTCATCAAGAGCCTGAGCTCATTAAGATGGCCAATCAAGACAAGCATGTATCCAACCTCAGGCGAGAATAACACCTCAGTAAGTTGTAGTTTGGTTGAGTCATACCCATTTGATACCTTAATTACCATGTTGCCAACACTGGTTGCAACAAATGTCTGATGGTTTGCAGCAGTGAACAACTTGTTTGGAATGGTCCCAAAGTTTTCAAAATGGTCATGATACAGGGAAATATGACATGTTGAGCCAGAATCAAATAGTTCAACTTGGCCAGGGTGAGCACACCTGTCATGTGCTTCTAGAGTGACATCTTTATGGTTTTCATCAGGGGCAGTGCAATCAACAGACACCTTGTCCTCAACTAGCAGCACTCTTGCCTCCTCCAGATCCCAGACATCCTCAAAAATGTTTTTATCTGTGACCAAGAACCAATCCAGTATGTCCTTATCTTCCTCTGCATTATTTGACTCCACAGATAGTAAGGCAGGAATTAACATCTCATTGCTAGAGTCATCCAGGACACCAAAGACACCATATTCAGAATTCATGTCTTTATCCATGACACTAGCAATATGACTTGTGGTGAATTTCTTTTTACCACTGTCCTTCTTATGGAAGGCTGCCAAATGCTCCATAGAGCTGCATTCCCAGCATTTGGGTGGGCTGCACCTCCAGCTGCCCTGCCCACCTTTAGTGGTATTGTGTTGCCCTCTCCCTCATCCACATAAATGAACTGATGAGTTGACAGCCATGGCCTTATCCCTGTCATGATCCTTTCCATCAAATTGATGTGGGTACTTTGCCTTTTGGTGCTTCACTTCCTCAGTGATTACAGAGATAAGAGTATCGGAATCTAGAGTCTTGGTGGAGCTAAAAAGCCTTGCTGCGGTGAGTTGACTCAAGGCGAAATTGGCAAGCAAATTCAGAAGAGACTTGATGATGGTAGACCAGTAATCTGTTTCATCAATAATAACTCCAACGGCCACTAATTCTTCCTGTTTGGTTCATAGCCCATCAAGGAAGTGATGAACATTGCCTTTTTTGGCAAGTTTTGACTTCAAAAACTGCACACACAGGTCTGTTTGTGCATATACACCCTTTTCTGTATACTCCTTTGCTATCTCATTCCACATTCCAGTGACACTTGTTTGCTTTTGGACATGCAAAGCAGTTGAGTTGGGAATTTGCTGGGTAAGTAAATGTTTGGCCACTTGTTCATCTTTCAACCACTTATTCACTTTGTCCTGCTGATCTGCGGTCATTGGAGGCACATGACTAGGTTTGACAGTGGTGCCATTAAAATGGCCCCATAGCTCCTTGGCCTTGACAGCAACCTGGAAGTGAAAAGCAAAAATAGCCCAGTTTGTGCCTTTGACCTCAAGTTTTGGCACATTGCTGGAAAGGATGTTGGTGGAAAAGGGTATGATGGTGGTTATTGTGATGAGATTTGATTTAGTCAATACACAAGGGAATCAGGGCTCATAACCTGTTGAAGTGTAGCACTATGTACATGTAAGTATAAGTAAGAAGTGTAGGAAATGAAAGCACTCACCTCAGTTATATATAAGACAATGAACTGAGGTGTTCCAGGCTAAGGAGGTACATCATATATACTGGTATAGATGCATCATATGATCAATGTAATGACAGCATTCATAAAATTGCCAGACTGAAACATAAAGTAACAAAAGATAAAGTACATATGTGAGATGGTAACAAGGAATACAAATGGGACTGCGATGTATCCCAAGCATGTCATGCTGCAGCCTGCATGCATATCTGCTAGGTACAGCACATATCATGTTCCTGGCTGCTGGCTGCATGCATGCTTGTTAATCCAACAGACAACTGAAGTCCAGATCTAGAAAGGTTAGTTGAGCAAGACTCACATTTGGAGTCATATAGTCATGCCAAGACCAAAACAGGTAAATCAGATGCATCACACAGGCTGTACATGGACTGGAGACCATTGCTATGCATCACCAAAATGCAAAATGCAAGCACAATGGCACCAGAAGCCACTTGATTGGACCACAGGCAGATCTAAGCATGAGCAAGCTGCGACTTGCCAAATTAGGCAACTGCACTGATGCTGCATTTCAGGTATCAACATTCATTAGTTATTTACCTCTTCCTTTTGTGCAATCATTCACCTTGCTAGGATTTCTGCTTGAGGGGAAGTGTTGGAATATGTTGATTACCTACCATCTACTGCTTATATAAGCTTATAGTTACATCAGACCATTAGTTACCTTAGGATATTTAGTGACTACAAGTATTTTGCAGCTTTCTGCAGTTTGAACAACCTCTTGCTTATCTTTGTGGCTCTGACTGTTCCTTCCTCTCAATTGGGGGATCTCCTTACTCACTGTCATGAAATCTGTCAGTCACAACTGCTCAATCATATTGAGATGCTTGTTAGTGCTGCTTTTAATATAGTATATAGTCCCAACTGGGCTAGTGCTTTCTGAAGTCAGAGTAACATTTATGTTATCCTAATAGTCTACTGTCATATCCAACCTTATTATTTCACTAACAGGGAACTTTCACCACTGTCACTGGTATCTTTACCATCTCTACCCCTTTAAGTAATGTGTTACATTTCCTCTTTTCTTTTCCCTCTTTTCCTCTTTCCTTGTCCTAGCTTCCACTCTTTCTGCACCTCAGGTGCTTTCTTGTTCCTTGTTTGGTAATAGATTCTGCTCTTCTCATGTTCTAGCCTTATCCAGATTGCTCTCTTGTTATGCTCTTTGCCCAGGCCTTTTATCTCTTAAATCAGCTGACTCATAATTGTTCCATCTCTTTCCATCCATTTCCATACAGATATCTTACTCATTATTTGTTAGCATGATTACTCTGTCAGTCTCTATCTGAATCTTATTAGCTATACTATAATGTAGTGTACTTCTAGTCTTCTTTCTTTTTATGCTACTTCTACCTTGTAATTCCCTTACAGTCTTCACATTTCCTTAGTTCTTGTACCTACATACTTGGAATCTACTACTTGTGTCCAGGCACTTAATCTGAGAGTCATTAGTGTCTGACTTTGGTACACCCCTGGGAGTGTAGCTGATACTACTTAGGCACAACACTTCATTCATTGCCTTCCACTCATCCTGAGGCTTACCTTCAGTTTGCCTCTTTGTTATAAAGTTGCAATGTACTCCAGGGGTACTCCAGATAACTCTGGAGTGGACAGGGCTTGGCTTCACCTTATGTGGTGCACCCTTATGCTAGTACCAGGTGCCCTGATTTATGAAGGGGTCAGAAACTATCAGAGATTCAGGATAGGCCATAGGGCTTTTCCCAACAAAAGATATGACATTAAGTCATGGAGTAAGTTATGAGACTTAGGGTAGGGCATGATGTCAAGTTGTGAGGCAGAAGGGGTCTGAGGGAATTGTAATATCATGTTATGGTTGATATTCAAACTAAAGTACAAGATACAGAGTTTCAGTACTTATATCTCAGGGAGGCAGATTATCTAAGGAGGGAATGGAGATGTGAAAGAAGTTGTTTCATAAGCAAAGCAGGTGCCATTGCATCCTGGATATGAATGGAGATGTCAGAGGAGACAATGTCAAATAATGTCAAACTGAAACTAAATGATAACAGGAAGAAGCATGGCATAAAGAAACAGGAACAGGAAGTAAGGTTGGAGGAACTATGGAGTTGTATTGGAATGGTACAGAGTTAGCATAGGTACAGTTGGAAACAATCATTAGATAGGAGAAGACAGAGGCAAAGGGAACTAGGAAATATGCAGCTTAAAGTGTGAAAGCAACTGGAGTTGCACCAGAGACATAGTGGAGTTGGCCTGTTGGCATGGGATGTAACAGTATTTCTCTCTTAAGGCCTGAACCCCTGAAGGCTGTGAAGCACATGCTCTCAATAAATAAGTGAGTGGAGTGGGCATTGGGGTTTAGCTGGCCAGAAACCCATAAAAGCAAATACCACCCCAGAGACTTCCACACTAGTTTCTTTTATCATGTCTTTATTCACCAACATTCACATCTGGTCTGATGAGTGCCTGGAGAAGTGCATCAAAGATGAAGAGGAGCTTGGTGACATGAAGTATGCTGAGCTAAAGTGACAGGGAAAAGTGAGGAGAGAGGAGGAGGCTTGGAAGAAAGCAGAGGAGGCTCAGAAAGCAGTGGCAGCAGTCTGGAAATGGGTGAGTACTGGAAATGTGATCAGGGCCTAGCACTTAAAACTGGCTTAGGTGAAGGAACTTTGCCAAGCCCAGGTGGGGTCAAGTAGTGGCAATGGCAAGAGGAGAGCAGAAGAGGGACCAGGATATCAGAGATGTAATGACTGGGGACTGGAGTACCAGGTGGACCCAGGCAAGTTGACATCATGCCTTGCCTGTATAGAGGCAAAGGTGAGGTGTGACTGCCCCAGTCAGGAGAAACCAGAGAGGAAGTGGAGATAGAAGGTGGGAGAGAAAGGGGTGCCCAATAGCAGGGCAGACTCAGAGGAGATAGAGGAGGATCTTTGGCAGGTGGCTGAGGGCTGTCACCTGATAGAGACATCAATAAGGGAGGTGGGCAGGAAGGTACAGCAGGAGGCAAAACACAAGAACCAGCTGCTGTGGTGGCTGGTTGATGCATTGGGAAAGGCATGGATAAAGGAGATCAGAGAAGCTGGGAGTTCAGGGAGCAAGGATGGGGAGGTTGACAAGGTGGCAGCAGAGCTGTTGGAACTTTGCACAGAGGTTGGCAAAATTTCAGTGGTAGACAAGGTGATTGAAAAGGTGATCTTAGAGTAGATAGAGGATCTTGTGACTAGATTACTAGATCCACTACTCAGTTGGTTAATCATAAGATGGCCTGGGTTTGTCTGGGTAATGGAGATGAAACTCCTCAACAATCTCCAAAGCATGATCTAATTCAGTGGCAAGGAGCCATGAGGTCTCCTTATTAGTATCCTCATAATCTAACCACTTAACCAAATACAGTAATTTGCAGTTCCTTCACCTATAATCTATCTTTGAGTCTAGGATTTTGGAGATCTCAAACTCTGGTTCACCATTGATCTTGACTGGTGGTAGGGGTGGTTGCATGCAATCTGGGATCATGTTGGGGACAGAGGGTTCAAGTTGAGAAACATGAAAGACTGGGTGAATGGACTTTATGTTCTCTGGGAGACAAAGTGTGAAGGATAGCAAGCCTGCCTAAGTGATAATGGGATAAGGACCTAAGTTCTTTTTAGCAAGTTTCTTGGATGGCCATATAGTCCTGAAGTACTTAGCCTTGACAAATACCTGGTCATCTACTTTAAAGTCCAGTGCCAGAGATCATTGAACATCTGTGGGTCCTTGGTATCTGACTTGGGTGGCAGCTATTTCTTCATGAAGAAAGGCATAAAGAGAGTCAAGGTCAATGATGTATTCTCAAGCTCAGATAGAGATAAGATTGTGTTCCAGATGCATGGAGATGTTCAGATGGTAGCCCTTGTTAGTAAAGAAAGGGAAAACACCTGTGGTAGTATTAGGGGTATTGTTATAAGCAAACTCTGTGAGGGGCAGGAGTTTGGATCAGTTGTCCTGCTAATAGTTGCAATAAATGCATAGATACTGCTCCAGGGTTTGATTCATTTGCTCAGTTTGACTGTTATCCTCCAGATAATACCTGGAGGTGAAGTGGAGATGGATTTTGAGGGCTTGACCCAGGGAATGGAAGAAATGGGAAATGAACTCAGAACCTTAATCAGAGGTGATGTGGGAGGGAACTCTGTGTTTGGAGAACACATGGAGTAAGAAGAGTTTAGCAAGCTCTGGGGAGGTTATCTTGTTATCTGTAGGGATGAAGACACACTGCTTCAATAGATGATCTACAACAACAAGGATGGTGGAGTGACTGAAGGAAGCCAGGAGCTGTTTGATGAAATCCATAGAAATGGAATTCCATGGCTTTTCTGGAATGGGGAGCTGCTTGAGGAAACTGTAGGATTTGTGATGGGGTACCTTGGCATGGGCACAAGCTGTACATGAAGAAACATACTCTTTGATGAATGCTCAAATGCCAGGCCAGGTATACTTTCAGTGAATAAGCTCCAGTGTTTGATTCTGACTGAAGTATCCAGATAAGGGATGGTTGTGCTTGTAGTGGAGGACCCAGAGGCAGAGGTTGGAGGTGTCAGGGACATAGATGTGGTTATTGTTACGTTTCCTCTTTTCTTTCCCTCTTTTCCTTCTCTTTCATCCTAGCTTCTGCTCTTCTCATACCTTAGGTGCTCTCTTGTTCACTTGTCACTATAGATTCTGCTCTTCTTGTGCTCTAGCCTAGCCTAGACCACTCTCTTGTTATGCCCTTTGCCCAGGCCTTCTATCTCTTATTAGCTGACTCTTAATCATTCCATCTCTTTCCATTTGTTTCCACACAGATACCTTACTCATTATTCATCAGCATGATTACTCATTTCATTTCTGCTTCAACTCTATTAACTGTACTATAAGGTAGCATACTTCCTGTCCTCTCTTCCTTATGCTACTTTTATCTTGCAACCACCTCACAGTCTTTGCATCTCCATTTGTCCTTGTACCTACATACTTGGAATCTATTGCTTGTGTCCTGGCACTTAACCAGAGGATCATCAGCATCTGATCTCAGCACACCCCTGGGAGTGTAGCTGGTATCACTAAGACACAACACTTTGTTTGTTGCCTTCCACTCATCTTGAAGCTTATCTCTGGTTCACTTCATTCTCTTATCCATAGCAAGGTCTATGCCTGTCCCTACCCAGGCCAAGTGTAACAAAAGAAGTAGCATATTCTACTTGTGGCTATTGTTGCTATAGTCCACTTCCACTATTCTGCCCAAACAACCTTTGCTGTTTAATTCCCTCTGGGGTGAGCCTTGCACCTCTACCTCAGATCCTCTCAAGTCCACTTTGGAAGCTGAGAACTCCTCTCCTCTGAATCACCCTTCCACACCAGAAGATGTGCTTGCAGACATCCTTATTCCCTCTCAAGAAGAAGTATGAGAAGATCATGACCTTGTGCACAAACTCTCTTTTTCTTTACAGATCCCTCAAGCTCAGACACCACTCTTTCCTACTCCCATCTGACACTGACCAGCATTCACTCTTCCCCAACCCTCTCCATCCATTGTCATGTCTGGCTCCTTCACTTCCACTATCAAGCCTATGGAACTTCATCTCAGTGCCCCTGAGCACTTTAATGGCAATCAATCCAAGGCCAAGAACTGGCTGGACACAGTCCAGTTCTATCTCTTTGTTAACAGCATGGTCTACGACTCTGATGAGAAGAAGATTGCATTTGCCCTCTCGTTTATGACTAAAGGGCCAGCACTGTTGTGGGCTGTAATGTACCAGAAGAAATGTATCTCTGGGATGACTGTCACCATGGGAAAGTTTTCCCATTTCATCTTCATGTTCCTTAAAGTTTTCCAACAACAGGATATGGTCAACACTGCCATTCACTGGCTGGCAAACACACAGATGAAGCAGGGAAAGAAAGGCAAATAAATGCCTTCCCTCACTGAATATACTGCTGAGTTCCAGAACCACATTGTCACTGCTAAAATCACTGATGACAATGTCCTCATCAGCTATTTTGAAACAGGACTAGCATTCTACCTCTCTCATTGCATCCATAACCTGAATACAATTCCCTCTACTATTGCTGAGTGGTATACCAAAGCCGCTCATTTTCAAGGAACTATGGAGCACACCTGCTCTATAGAACAATGGTGAAAGAACCCTTGCATGTTTGCTTGGACCTCCATGCCCTCCTCTATGACATCCAAGCTGGAGAAAGATCCAAATGCCATGGACATTGATGCTGTAAAAAAGGGACACCTGACTGAAGCAGGTAGGAACTTCTGCATCAAAAACCAACTATGTTTTAGATGTCAGAAATCTGGTCATATAAACATGGCCTGCCCAAATTTCCCTGCTCCTTCTTCCTTCCCTGCCACCACCAAAAAAACTCCTTGCATCAAGACAGTCTCTGCCAAAAAATCGATGATAAAGATCAAGGAGGTTAGTGATAATGAATCAGATAATGGGATGGCAAGAGTAATTGTGAAGAAAGAATGGAAGAAGAAGATGGAAAGGCAGGGTTTTTAAAACAGAGTACCTCCTCTATACAAGGTACTCCCTTCTTCTCTTGTGCACCTGTACTTATATCTGCATCCAAGAAATCCATGAAAATCGCAATCCAAGTTTCATCTCCCTCTTGTGCCAAGAAAGTCATAGCCACTCATGCTCTTGTTAATAGCGGAGCATAAATCAACTGTATCAACTGGGACTTCATCAAGAAAAACCAGTTCTCTACCAAGAAACTCAATAAACCAATTGTTATTCAGAATGTCAACCACTTTGAAAACAAGAAGGGCAAGATTACCTGAACTTGCAACCTCCTTCTTTATTTTGAACAGTCTGTTCTCCCAGTTTTCTGCTATGTCATTGCATGTGGGAAGGAGAATGTCATCCTCAAACACCTGTGGCTTTGGGCCACAAACCCTACCATTGACTGAATGGCCAACACGCTCACCATTCCAGATCCTTCCTCTGATGACATTACCTATCATGTCAACTCTGTCCACAAACCTCAATTTGATGGACTCCTTGAAGATATCATTATCCCCCACAATGAACTCTTGGTCTGCTATCTGGACTATGTCACCCCAGAGCAGTTAATCAATAATTCACTCTACAACTGCCACTCTAGCAGGATTTTAGATCACTGCTCCTCCTATCTCCCCAAGATCATGGTTGCTTGGCTCACCATGTCCACTGAGCTAGCCATTGAAGCTGAAAAGGCTAAACCCAAAATGACTCTTTCCTCCAAATACTCTCAGTTCATGTTAGTATTCTTCAACACCCCAAAAACCCTCAATTATCTTCTGCCCTCTTGCCTATACAATCATGAGATCAATCTAAAGGACACATTCATCCCAAAGATTAGTAAGGTCTATCCCTTATCCTCTCCTGAGCAACTGGCCATGGAAGCATTTCTCAAGGAGAACCTTTGGGCTGGGAAGATTCATCTGTCCAAATCCCCTCAAGCATTGTCCTTCTTCTTTGTCAAGAAAAAGGATGGTAAACTTTGCCCTTGTCAAGATTATAGGTATCTCAATGAGCACACCATTTGTGATGCCTATTCTCTCCCTCTCATTTCTGACCTCATCAATAAGCTCCACAATGCTTAGCTTTTCACTAAGTTCAACATCTGTTGGGGCTATAACAATGTCTGTATTCATGATGGACACCAATGGAAAGCTGCCTTTATTACACATAAGGGACTCTTCAAACCCACAGTGATGTTTTTTGGTCTAAACAACTCACCTGCTACTTTTCAGTGATTCATGAACAATTCATTTCAAGATATAATCACTAAAGAATGACTCATCATTTATATGGATGACTTTCTCATTTTCTCCCCTGATGCTGACACCCATCAGGAACACACATCCCATGTCCTCCAATGGATGACAGAACTTGATCTCCACCTCAAACTGGAGAAATGTACCTTCACTGTTCCCCAAGTCGAATATCTTGGGATGATTGTTCATCCTGGCAAGCTTGCCATGGACCCCATTAAACTCACTGGCATCTCCCAGTGGCCCACTCCTTCCAAAGTCAAGGACATTCACTCTTTCCTCAGCTTTGCTAACTTCTACAGGTGATTTATCCCCAACTATTCCACTATCACCTATTCTCTTCTTAACCTTACCAAGAAATCTATGGCATGGTCTTGATCCCCTGCTGCCCAGAAAGCCTTTGATTCCCTCAAGGCTATCTTCCTCTCCCAGCTGGTATTGCAAATGCTGAATCTCGCTTGCCCCTTTGCCATTGCCACTGACACTTCGGCCTATGCATCTAGTGGCATTCTTCTCCAAACTGACATGAACAGAGATTGGCACCCCTGTTCTTACCTCTCCCAGACCTTTTCCACTGCTAAGTGGAATTATGATATCTATGATCATGAACTCATGGTCATCCACGCTCTCAAAGCCTGGAGGCAATACCTCCTTGGCTTTTCTACTCCTGTTTAGGTTTTTACTGATTATAAAAACCTGACCTATTTTAAATC
The DNA here is from genome assembly GCA_038089275.1 of Pulveroboletus cf. rosaemariae. Taxonomy (NCBI): domain Eukaryota; kingdom Fungi; phylum Basidiomycota; class Agaricomycetes; order Boletales; family Boletaceae; genus Pulveroboletus; species Pulveroboletus cf. rosaemariae. The sequence goes on along the minus strand of JBBPKN010000203.1, from coordinate 19,193 downwards.
TCCCCAGAAGCTTAACTGACAACAAGCTCACTGGCTTCTCAACATCACCAACTTTGACCTGCAACTCTCCCACATTGCCGGTATCTTCCTTGCTGGGCCAGATGCCCTCTCACATTGTCCTAATCTTTGTCCTGACACTTCTCAGAATAATCAGGAAGTTACTCTTCTTCCCCCTGAACTCTTTGTCAATCTTATTGATGCTAATCTCTCTGCCCATATTAAAGAGCATCAACAAGGTGATCCCCTCCACCTCTCCATCCTGCAAAAACAGGATGCTTCTGCAGATGAGAAATTCCTGTGCTCCTGCACCTCTGATTGGAAGGAGATTGACAGTCTGCTTACTTACTGCAACTGTGTCTTTATTCCTTCCTCCATTAACCTCTACCATGCCATTCTTCAACATTGTCATGACCACCCCTTCGCTGGCCACCCCAGTTATCTTAAAACCCAACAACTTGTCTCCACCAAGTTTTGGTGGCCCAGTCTTGCCTCCTTTGTCCACAACTACATTGCTGGTTGCTCTGTTTGCCAACAGAACAAGGCAAACACTCACCCCTTTTACCCTGCTCTCTTCCCCATTCACTCCACTGCCACTCACCCCTTCCAACAGATCTCTTGCAATCTCATTACCAATCTCCCTCCATCTTCTGACTTCAATGCCTTGTTGGTTATGGTTGACCATGGGCTTATGAAGGGGATAATTCTTTGCTCCACCAAGAAATCTATCACCACAGAGGGTATTGCCACCCTATTTTTCCACAAAGTCTACCTCTGATATGGTCTTTATAACAAGATCATCTCTGATTGAGGCCCTCAATTTGCCTCAGCCTTTGCCAAGGAACTTGGAAAACTCCTTGAGTATAATTTATCCCTTTCCACTGCATACCATCCTCAATCTGATGGTGAAACTGAATGAGTTAACCAGGAGATTGAGATGTACATCCACATTTACTGCAGCTCCAACCCCACAGAATGGGCTGACTCCATCATCCATGCTGAATTTGTTCATAATTGCTGCCCCCACTCTGTCACAGGACAATCTCCATTCTATCTTATAATGGGATATGAACCCTGTGCTCTTCCTTCCATTATTGATGAGTCACTGATGCCTGCTGTTGCTAACTGCACTAAGGTACTCCTTGCTGCTCGCAATCTAGCCTGCCAGACTATGGCATCATGCATTTGCTCCACCTTCTCCCTATTTGCCAAAGGAGATAAAGTGTGGTTAGAAGCCCACAATTTGAAACAGGCTATTGTTCACCTGAAACTCTCTCCAAAAAGGGAAGAACTCTTTACCATCACAGAAGTCCTTTCCCCAATCACCTATCACCTCTGTCTTCCATCCACATGGAAGATTCACCCTGTTTTCCATGTGTTATTGTTATTGCCCTATTGCAAAAATGACATTCATGGAAAGAACTTCCCCACTCCACCCCTGGACCTTATAGAAGGTGAGGAGGAATATGAATTGAAGCAGATATTAAAACATCAAGGTTCTCCAGGTAACCATTAATTTCTAATCTGCTGGAAAGGGTATTCAGCAGAAGATAACTCCTGGGAACTAGAACAGAACCTGAAATGTTCCAAGTCTGCTTTAGATGAGTATAAACTCCTCCACCCTTACCATTTTCCCCCATCCACTTCTCTTCCTTCTCACCTTACCAAGAAGTCCAACCACTGCTCAAAATAACAATGACTTTCACCATTGACCAAGGCTTTTGTTCTTGCAACACCCCTCTCAACACTCCTCCCCAGTCCTTGTCCACACTTCCTGTGGTGGAAGTCTCTGTTGAGCCTTCTCTTCTGTCTTCTCCATCCTCTCTTTCTGATACTCAATTTTCTTTACCTCTTTCTATGCTTGCCCCTGAGCTTCTTTCTGAGGATTTTGTAGCCTCACTCCCTGCTATTACCATTGGCCCAGCCATCATTGCTCCCATCCCCATCCCACCTCCTGCCTTTGACACTCAGTCTGCTGAAATCCTCAGCATTGACCTCCCACTCTCTGTGCATGCCCTTTGCCAGGGTGTCCCATTCTTTGATTACTCCCATCAGGTTATGACTTATATCATGGACTCCCATCTTGCCATCCCCATTGGCTCTCACCTCAACATGTTCTTGCCACTCTGGCTTATTTATCAGATATACATGCTGTTACATTTCCTCTTTTCTTTCCTCTTTTCCTCTTTCTCTTATCCTAGCTTCTGCTCTTCTCACACCTTAGGTGCTCTCTTGTTCATTTGTCATCATAGATTCTGCTCTTCTCACATTCTAGCCTAGCCTAGACTGCTTTCTTGTTATGCCCTTTGCCTGGGCCTTCTATCTTTAATCAGCTGACTCATAATCATTCCATGTCTTTCCATCCATTTCTACATGGATACCTTACTCATCATTTATCAGCATGATTACTCATTCAATCTCTGCTCCAACTCTGATAACCTGTACTATAAAGTAGTGTACTTCCTGTCTCCTCTTCTTTATGCTACTTCTACCTTGTGATCACCTCACAGTTCTTACATCTTCACTGCTCCTTGTACCTACATACTTGGAATCTACTATTTGTGTCCTGGCACTTAACCAGAGGATCATCAGCATCTGATCTCGGCACACCCCTGGGAGTGTAGCTGGTACCACTAAGGCACAATACTTTGTTTGTCACCTTCCACTCATCTTGAAGCTTACCTTTGATTTGCTTTATCCTCTTTACCCATAGCAAGGTCTATGTCTGTTCCTACCCAGGCCTAGTGTAACAAAAGAAGTAGCATATGTTACAAACGCTATCGTGCAGTCACCTGACAAGCACGTGACCGTGGGACTTCATTGCCAAAACAAGTTAAACCCTAGGTTATGGTTAAGCATTCTATTTAATATTCTATTCGCATGGTTGGGGTTACACTTATGGTTGAATCTAGTATCTCAGATGACAGATGCATCTCCTGATCGGATCTCCGATGAATCTGATCTCGATCCAGAAGAGGGTCAGATCTGATCGTGGCAGATCTCTAGATGGGATCTCCTCGGCCTCATGGCTGGGGGCATGGTTTAATCTCCGTTATCCCTGACTTCTATTTATATTTAGATTCCCCTTCCCTTCCATTCTACACTGCCTCTCCTACACACCTTATCTGCATGGCCCGTTTGGTCATATTCTCAGTAAGCACGCCCTATGCCCAATTACCTATTTAAGTAGTTCCCTTTGCCCTGGACCTGGTCCGTGCGCATCCGGGAATAGTATATATAGAGTACCGTCCATAGACTCAAGACCCCAGTCTTGAGCACTTGTACCTTAGCATGCAGTTACTCAGCATCTAATCAAGTGGTTTACTCTGGATCTCCTGGCTTGTCATTCTTTCCTCTGCTGTCTATCTTTCATTCCTCGTCTCCGCCATAGCAGCAAGCCAGCCCTCAGTTTAGGGTTAGGATCAGAGCCCTTTATATCGATGTCCTGCCAGCACACCGGCCCAAACACCAGGACCCAGCCACAGTCTGGGATGTTGGGATCGAGAACGTAACAGCATATTCTACTTGTGGCTATCATTGCTATAGTCTGCTCCCACCATTCTGCCCAAACAACCTTTGCTGTTTGACTCTCTCTGGGGTGAGCCTCGAGCCACTATCTCAGACCCTCTTGAATCCACCTTGGAACCCAAGAACCCCTCTCCTCCAGATCGCCCTTCCACACCAGAAGATATGCTTGCAGACATCCTTGTCCCCTCTCAAGAAGAAGTATGAGAAGATCATGATTTTGCTCATGAACTCTCCTCCTCCTTGCAGATTCCCTGAGCCCAGACACCACCATCCCCCACTCCTGTTCAATGTTGACCTGCATTCACCCTTCCTCAATCTTGCCCCTGTCCCTCTTCTCCTACAACTATGTCTGGCTCTTCTACCACCAAGCCTATGGAACTTCATCTTGGTTCCCCTGAGTACTTTGATGGCAACTGATTCAAGGCCAAGAACTGGCTGGACACAGTCCAGTTCTACCTCTTTGTCAACAGCATGGTCTATGACTTCGATGAGAAGAAGATTGTGTTCACCCTTTTGTTTATGACTAAAGGGCCAGTACTGTCATGGGCTGCAATGTACTGGAAAAAGTGTATCTCCAGAATGACTGTCACTATGGGAAAATTTTCCCTTTTTACCTCTGAGTTTCTGAAAGTCTTCCAACAATAGGACACCATTAATGCCGCCATTCACTGGTTGGCAAACACACAGATAAAGCAGGGAAAGAAAGGCAAATGGATGCCTTCCCTCACTGAATACACTGCTAAGTTCCAAAACCAAGTTGTCACAGCTAAGATCACTGACAACAATGTTCTCATTGGTTATTTTGAAATAGGACTTGCATTCTACCTCTCCCATCAAATCCATAATCTGGATACAATCCCCTCCACTATTGCTGAGTGGTATACTAAAGCTGCTCACTTTCAAGGAACTATGGAGTGCACTTACTCTATAGAACAATGGCAAAAGAATCCTTGCATGTTCACCTAGACTCCAACACCCCCTACCATGTCCAAACCAGAGAAGGATCTGAATGCAATGGACATTGATGCCATAAAGAAGGGATGCCTGACTGAAGCAGGAAGAGCTTTCTGCATCAAGAACAAGCTTTGTTTTAAATGCCAGAAACCCAGACATATAAACATGGCCTGCCCAAATTTCCCCACTTCTCCTTTCCCCACCACCACCAAGGACACTTCTTGCATCAAGATAGTTTCTGCCAAAGAACTGATGATGAAGGTTGAGAAGGTTAGTGATGATGAATCAGATGATGGGGTAGCAAGAGTAGTTGTGAAGAAATAATGAAAGAAGAAGATGGAAAGGCAGGGATTTTAAAATGGAGTACTTTCCCTATGCAAGGTACTCCCTCATTCTCTTGTGCACCTGTACTTGTATCCACTTCAAAGAAATCTATGAAGATTGCAATTCAAATCTTTCCTTCTACTTGTGCCAAGAAAGTTGTAGCCGCTCATGCTCTCATTGACAGCAGAGCACAAATCAATTGCATTGACTGGGACTTTGTCAAGAAAAACCAGTTATCCACCAAGAAGCTCAATGAACCGATAGTCATTCAGAATATTAATTACTCTAAAAACAAGAAGGGCAAGATTACTTGAACTTGTGACATACTTCTTCATTTTGAACAGTCCGTTCTCCCAGTTTCCTGCTATGTCATCACATGCAAAAAGGAGAACATCATCCTTGGACACCTGTGGCTTTGGGCCACAAACCCTATCATTGACTGGATGGCAAACACACTCACTATTCCAGACCTTCCCTCTGACAATACTACCTATCACATTAACTTCATCCATAAACCATGGTTTGATGGACTCCTTGAAGATATCATTGTTTCTCATGATGAATTTTTGATCTGCTACCTGGACTATGTTACTCCAGAGCAATCTATCAATGAATTGCTCTATGACTGCCACTCCAGCAGGATCTTAGATCGCTGCTCCTCTTATCTCCTGGAGATCACTGTTGCTTAACTCACCACATCCACCAAGCTCACTATTGAGGCCAAAAAGGCCAAACCCAAGATGACTCTTCCCCCTGAATATTCTCAGTTTGTGTTGGTATTCTCCAACACTCTGAAAACCCTTGACTACCTTCCACCCTCTTGCCCATATGATCATGAGATAAATCTGAAGGACACATTCATCCCAAAGATTGGTAAGGTTTATTCCTTATCCTCCCCTGAGCAACAGGCCACAGAGGCTTTCCTTAAAGAGAACCTTCAAGCTGGGAAGATCCATCCTTCCAAATCCCCCCAAGCATCATCCTTCTTCTTTGTCAAGAAAAAGGATGGTAAACTCTGCCCTTGTCAAGATTATAGATATCTTAATGACCACACCATTTGCAATGCCTATTCCCTTCCCCTTATCTCCAACCTCATTGACAAGCTCTGTGATGCTCAGCTTTTTACTAAGTTTGACATCCAATGGGGCTACAACAATGTCCATATTTGAGATGGACACCAATGGAAAGCTGCCTTCATTACTCATAAGGGGCTTTTTGAACCCACAGTGATGTTCTTCAGTTTGAACAACTTACCCACTACTTTCCAACAATTCATGAATGACTCATTCTGTGATATGATCACTGAGAGATGGCTTGTCATTTATATGGATGACCTCCTTATCTTTTCCCCTGATGCTGACACCCATCAGAAATGCACCTCCCATGTCCTCCAATGGATGATGGAACTTGATCTCCACCTCAAACTGGAGAAATGTACCTTTGCTGTTCCTCAAGTTGAATATCTTGGGATGATTGTTCATCCTGGTGAGCTTGCCATGGACCCCATTAACCTCACTGGGATTTCCCAATGGCCCACTCCTTCTAAAGTCAAGGATGTTCATTCTTTCCTTGGCTTTGCTAACTTCTACAGGTGGTTCATTCCCAACTACTCCACTATCGCCTGTCCTTTCCTTGACCTCACCAAGAAATCTACAGCCTGGTCTTGGTCCCCCGCTACTCAGAAAGCCTTTGATTCTCTCAAGGCCATCTTTCTCTCCCAGCTGGTCCTGCAAATGCCAGATCTCACCCATCCATTTGCTATTGCCACCAATGCTTCTGCCTATGCATCTGGTGGTATTCTCCTTCAAACTGATGTGAATGGGGACTGGCACCTCTGTTCCTATCTCTTTCAGACATTCTCCACTGCAGAACAGAATTACGACATCTATGATCATGAACTTCTCACAGTTATCCACACTCTCAAAGCCTGGAGGCAATACCTCCTTGGCTCCTCTACTCCCATTCAGGTTTTTACTGACCATAAAAACCTGACTTATTTCAAATTCCCTCAGAAGCTTAATTGATGACAAGCTCACTGGCTTCTTGATATCACTGACTTCGACCTGCAACTCTCTCATGTTGCTGGCACCTCCCTTGCCAGGCTGGATGCCCTCTCCTGTTGCCCTGATCTCTGTCCTGACATGTCCCAGGATAACCAGAAAGTTACTCTCCTTCTGCCCAAACTCTTTGTTAACCTCATTGATGCTAACCTCTCTGCCCACATTAAAAAGCATCAACAAGGTGACCCCCTTTACCTCTCCATCCTGCAGAAACAAGATGCTTCTGCAGATGAAAAATTCCTGTGTTTCCACACCTCTGATTGGAAGGAAATCAATGGTTTGCTTACTTACTGCAACTGCGTCTTTGTCCCTTTCTCCATTAACCTCTGTCATGCCATTCTCCAATGTTGCCATGACCACCTCTTCACCGGCCACTCTGGTTATCTTAAAATCCATCAACTCATCTCCACAGAGTTTTGATGGCCCAGTCTGGCCTCCTTTGTCCACAACTATATTGCTGGTTGCCCCATTTGCCAACAGAATAAGGCAAACACTCATTCTTCTCACCCCACCCTTTCCCCCATTCGCTTTACTGCCACTCACCCTTTCCAGCAGATCTCTTGTGATCTCATCACTGATCTTCCACTGTCTTTTACCTTTGATGCCTTGTTGGTTGTGGTTGACTACAGGCTTACAAAGGGGGTAATTCTTTGCCCTACCAAGAAATTCATCACTGCCAAAAATATCACCACCCTCTTCTTCCACAAAGTCTACCTCTGATATGGTCTTTACAACAAAATCATCTCTGACTGAGGCCCTTAGTTCACCTCAGCCTTCACTAAGGAGCTTGGAAAACTCCTTGAGTACAATTTATCCCTTTCCACTGCATATTATCCTCAATCCAATGGTGAAACTGAACAAGTTAACCAGGAAATTGAGACATATATCTGTATCTACTGTGGTTCCAACCCCACTGGATGGGCTGACTCCATCACCCATGCCGAATTTGTTCACAACCACTGCCCCCACTCTGTCACAGGGCAATCTCCATTCTATCTCATGATGGGATATGAACCCCATGCCCTTTCTTCTATTATTGATGAATCACTGATGCCTGCCATTGCTGACCACATCAAGGCACTCCTTGCTGCTTGTGATGAAGCACTTGCTGCCCATGATCTAGCCCACCAGACCATGGCATCATGTATCCACTCCACCTTCTCCCCATTTGTCAAGGAAGATAAAGTGTGGTTAGAAGCCTGCAATTTGAAACAAGCTATTGTTCACCTGAAACTCTCTCCAAAAAGGGAAGAACCCTTTACCATTATGAAAGTCCTCTCCCCAATCACTTATTGCCTCCACCTTCCATCCACATGGAAGATCCATCCCATTTTCCATGCATTGCTGCTATTGCCCTATCACAAAAATGACATTCATGGAAAGAACTTCCCTGCTCCACCCCCGGACCTTATAGAAGGTGAAGAGGAATATGAATTGGAGTGGATATTAAAACATCGAGGTTCCCTGGGTAATCGTCAATTCCTAATCCAATGAAAAGGATACTCAGCAGAAGATAACTCCTGGGAACCAGAATGGAACTTGAAACATTCCAAGTTCACTTTGGATGAGTATAAACTCCTTTACCCTCGCCACTTCCCCTCATTCACTCCTCTCCCTCCTTACTCCACCAAGAAATCCACCCACCACTCAATATAACCAATAACTTTCACTGTAGATCAAGGTTTCTGTTCATACAACACCCCTCTCAACACCCCACCTCCATCTACATCTCTACTTCCCACTGTGAAAGTCCTTGATGAGCCATTGCTCATATCTTCTCCATCCTCTCTCACTGACACTTTTTCTTCTTCTCTTTCTGTACTTGCATCCAAACTCCCTTCTGAGGACTTTGTAGCCTCTTCCCCTGCTATTACCATAGGCCCAGCCATCATTGCTCCCATCCCCATCCCTCCTCCTGCAATTGATACCTGATCTGCTGGAATTCTCAGTGTGAACCTCCCACTCTCTGCCCATGCCCTCCATTAAAGCACCCCATCCTCCAATTACTCTCATCAGATTATGACTTTTATCATGGACTCTTGCCTTGCTGTCCCCATCAGCTCATACCTAGACATGTTCTCCCCCCTGTGGCTCATTTATCAAATCTATATGCAGCTCCTCCATCTTCCTTTCTTGGCCTCCACCCTCACCCACATCCCTCACACTTGTATCTCTCTCGCCCAAGCTCTTATCACTTCCATCCATCATGAGCTTCTCTCCAACATCAAGATCCTCACTTACCAGATGCACATGGGCAAGTTCCTTACCAATCTTGACTGCTATATGCATAAGCTGGCCACCGCCCAAGGATACACCCCTTTTACTCCCTTTGCCTCTTCTTTCCCTCTCAATGATGATGAGCTTGCTGCACTTGAATGTGCTGAAGCCTGGTGGACTGGCCTTCATGGAAATGGCCATCTTCCTTCCTCTTATCCTCACTTTCATGAAGCATGCTTCTATTGCCACTGCATGGGTCATATCCACGTCAATTGCCCCTTCTATCAATGTCCCTACTGCCTCTGTTGGCACCCAGGACATACTCAAGCTTGCTGCCCAGCTCAGTGCCATGTCATTGACCTGCTTATCTCCTCCTCCTCTTTCTCCTTCCACAGTTCCTCCTGCATCTTCTCTTGTGGTTCCTTCCACTCCTCCTGCCAGTTCCATGGATCCTGCTGCTCTCAGGGTTCCTACCATCACCCTTCTGTGTCTCTGTCACCCCCTCTGCCTTCTTATCACACCAATGATGACTTCCACAATGATGTCACTGATAAAGTTGGCTAGGCCAACATCACAGGCTCCCCCAGACCCTTGTATAATGCCTTTTGAGGTGTTATGAGTCTTTCACCCCTAGCAGGGGGGTAATGTTATGTTTCCTCTTTTCTTTCCTCTTTTCCTCTTTCTCTTATCCTAGCTTCAGCTCTTCTCACACCTTAGGTGCTCTCTTGTTCATTTGTCATCATAGATTCCACTCTTCTCATGTTCTAGCCTAGCCTAGACCACTTTCTTGTTATGCTCTTTGCCCAGGCCTTCTATCTTTAATCAGCTGACTCATAATCATTCCATGTCTTTCCATCTGTTTCTACATGAATACCTTACTCATCATTCGTCAGCATGATTACTCATTTGATCTCTGCTCCAACTCTGATAACCTGTACTATAAAGTAGCATACTTCCTGTCTCCTCTTCTTTACACTACTTCTACCTTGCAATCACCTCACAGTCCTCACATCTCCACTGCTCCTTGTACCTACATACTTGGAATCTACTATTTGTGTCCTGGCACTTAACCAGAGGATCATCAGCATCTGATCTTGGCACACCCCTGGGAGTGTAGCTGGTACCACTAAGGCACAACACTTCATTTGTCACCTTTCACTTGTCTTGAAGCTTACCTTTGATTTGCTTTATCCTCTTTACCCACAGCAAGATCTATGCCTGTCCCTATCTGGGCCTAGCATAATACATGCAGCTTCTCTGTCTCCCCCTCTTAGTCTCAGCCCTCACTCACATTCCTTATGCCCAGGTATCCCTTGCACAAGCTTTTATCACTTCCATTTACTGCAAACTCTTATCCAACATCAAAATCCTTACCTATCAGATACACATGGGCAAATTCCTCACTGACTTGGATCAATACATGCATGAGCTAGCCACTGCCAGGGGCTACACCCCTACTACTCCTTCTGCTTCCTCCTCTCCTCTTGACAACAATGAGCTTGCTGTGCTCAAACATGCTGAAGCCTGGTGGACTGGTTTTTATGGTGATGGCCACCTTTCTTCCTCTCACTCTCACTTTCATGAAGCATGCTTCCACTACCAATGCCTGGGCCATATCTGCATCAATTGCCCCTTTTACCAATGTTCCTACTGCCTCCATTGGCACCCTGGACATACTTAGGCTCACTGCCTGGCTTAATGCCATGTCATTAACCCACTTGTCTCCTCCTCCTCTTTCTCTTGCAGCTCCTCCTGTGGCTCCCCTTGCATCTTCTCCCATGGGTTGTCTCATTCCTCTCACCACTCTCACAGATCCTGCCGCTCCCAGGGCTCCTACCACTGCTCTCCCATGACTTTGTCACCCCCTTCTCCTTTATATCACACTGACAATGACTTCTGTGACAACGTTATTGACAAGGTTGGCTGGGCCAACATCACTGGCTCCCCCAGACCCTCGTATGATGCCTTTTGAGGTATCATGAGTCTTCCACCCCTAGCAGGGGGGTAATGTTACATTTCCTCTTTTCTTTCCCTCTTTTCCTTCTCTTTCATCCTAGCTTCTGCTCTTCTCATACCTTAGGTGCTCTCTTGTTCACTTGTCACTATAGATTCTGCTCTTCTCACACTCTAGCCTAGCCTAGACCGCTCTCTTGTTATGCCCTTTGCCCAGGCCTTCTATCTCTTATTAGCTGACTCATAATCATTCCATCTGTTTCCATCTGTTTTCACATGGATACCTTACTCATCATTCGTCAGCATGATTACTCATTTCATCTCTGCTTCAACTCTATTAACTGTACTATAAGGTAGCATACTTCCTGTCCTCTCTTCCTTATGCTACTTTTACCTTGTGATCACCTCACAGTCTTTGCATCTCCATTTGTCCTTGTACCTACATACTTGGAATCCATTGCTTGTGTCCTGGCACTTAACCAGAGGATCATCAGCATCTGATCTTGGCACATCCCTGGGAGTATAGCTGGTACCACTAAGGCACAACACTTTGTTTGTTGCCTTCCACTCATCTTGAAGCTTACCTCTGGTTTGCTTCATCCTTTTATCCACAGCAAGGTCTATGCCTGTCTCTACCTGGGCCAAGTGTAACAGTTATCCAGATGCAAGAAACATTCTGGGTCTTTAGATCAATGAGAGTCAGATGAGAGGGTACCAGAAAAGTGGGTAGAGGCAGTGAAATCAAAAGGGAGTGCTGAGAGGATGTTACAATGGATGGTTTTGATGTTAAAGAGGGATGTGGACTGGAATACCAGGGACACTAGGGAGGAAGCCCAGAGGGACTTAGTGAGTTGCTTCTGTGTGAACATAGGCTGGAAGTTATGCAGATTGATGAGGGCATAGTTGTCATTCCCCTCTCTGGAATAGATGTCCCATTGTCTAGTTAAAGTGTCAGATTTAGCACCTAAATAACCAGGATGAAAATGGATGATCAGATTAAACTGAGAGAGAAACTCCAACCACTGGACTTGCCAGTGGGTCAGAAGCTTAGATGTAGCAAAATATTCCAGGTTCTTGTAATTAGTGACAATATCCACCAGAGAACTGGAACCTTTGAGGTAATGATGCCAGGTCTTGAATGCAGTGAAAATAGCAAGGAGCTCCTTATCATGGGTATTATAGTTGAGTTCTGGCACAGTAAGCATATGTGAATAGAAAGCAACAGGGTGGACCTTATCATCCAGGCATCAAAGTGAGAGGATTCTGGTGATTGCATAGTCTGAGATGTCAGTTTCAATGATGAGAGGAGCATTGGGGACCCAATGGGTCAGAATAGGAGCAGAAGTAAAAGCAGCCTTAAGGCACTGGAAAGCAGCACAACAAGAAGCATTGAAATCCCAACAAGCAGATTTGCAGGTAAGGCAAGTCAGGGGAATGATGATATCAGAGTAGCCCTGGATGAAGTGGCAGTAGAAATTAGTGAAACTGAGGAAAAACTGAATATCTCGAACTTTGCAAGGCTTGGGCCAATCCAGGATGGATTGAATCTTTTTAGGGGACATTATGAGCTCAGAAGGGAAGAGTTGGTACCCAAGATACTCAGTGGAATCAGTATGGAATTCACATTTCCTGTGTTTGGTGAAGAGGCCATGTTTCCAGAGGCAGTGGAGGACTTCTCAGACATGCTTGGTATGATGTGTCCAGTCAGTGGAGAAAATAAGGATATCATTCAAATAAATGATCACCAAAACATCAAGAAGATTGGTGAAGATAGAATTAATGAACCACTGGAAAGCTGCAGGGGCATTGGTGAGCCCAAATGGCATGACAAGCCACTTGTATGAGCCATAGTGCATATGAAAGGAGGTTTTCCACTTATTTCCCTCAGCAATGCAAACTAAATAATAAGCATGCCTAAGATTGAGTTCGATATAGATAGTTGTGTGGCTCAGAGCATCAAGGAGATCAGAGATGCATGGAAGGGGGTAGCAGTCTTTCTTTGTGATCTTGTTAAGTCCTTGGAAATTTATACACAACTGAAGGAATCAATCCTTCTTCTGGATAAAGAGGACAGGGGCAGCATAAGTGGATACAGAGGGTCAGATGAAACTGGTAGCTAGATGTTCATCTAGGAAAGTCCTAAGTGCTTCAAGCTCAGAGGGTAACAGGGAATAGGTGGTGCCAACAGGCAGTGAGGTGCCTTTTTTCAGATCAATTTTCAGATCAAACTTGTGGTAAGAGACAAGAGTAGATGCCTTGCTTTTGCTAAACACATCAGCAAAGTCATGGTATTCCTAAGGAATGCTGGAAAGGTCACCTGGAGGAGGGGCAATGAATATGGAATGGAGATGACTCTCTGGGGATCAGGGCTACAGGTAGAAAGAAACTGAGCCATCAAAGCTACAGGCATGTGTGAATGCTGATGAGCTGAGTAGCTCAATTGACAGAGGTTTGGGGTCAGGGGAACATGGTGAATTGGATTTAGAGTCAGCTTGGGTTGGAGAAATCAGAGGCTGTGGAGGTGAGCTCAGAAGTGTTGGCATGTTTGGTTCAGATAATTGGAACAAGATATGACTTGATACCCAGTCAATTAGATTGTAGCAGGCAAGCCAGTTGTGTCCTAGAACAAGAGAACCAGATCCATTCAACAGAGTGACATAAAATGTCATTGGAGTAATATCACTGGTTTCAAAACAAACAGAAAGATCAATGGCATTCATAATCATAGAATTGGAAGAGCCATCAAAAAGTCAGAGCTGCAATGGAGGAATGGAATAAGTTGAAAGATTGTAAGTACTAACTAACTTGGTGTCTATAAAGCAATCTAAAGAACCAGAGTCAATCAGGGCAGAAAGCAGAGGAGTTTTGTGTGAAACAAGAGTAATAAGAGGCATAAGGGAAGCATTATCTAAAAGAATGGACATGTTAAGTCTAACCTCCAGTAAAGCACAGGAAGGATCAATGTAATCTCCAGCCCATGCAGAGTCATGAAGGCTATGGACTATTTTTTTGCCTCTGAGACAGAGACCTCTGGTTTGGTTTCTGGAGTGAAGGTTTTGGCAGCATGAGCTTTGGCTGCCTTGGAGGAAGACTTGGGGCAGTCCTTTGCTATATGCCCTGCAATATCACAGAACAAACAGAGGTGATTCTCCAGTCAATGCTTGCATTCTTTGGTAGTGAGCTTACTGTCCTTACCAAGCTTGGATAATAAGTCCTGTTTCTGGGGAATGGATGACTTGGAGGAGCTGGAGGAAGTAGCTGACTTGTTCCTTGATTCATTAGGGCTGGAGGTCAAAGCAGAGGATACAGCAGGTTTATCAGATGATTTGAACAGATAAGATGACTTCCCTTGTTGGCTGATTTTAAATTTGTACTCCCAGTAACAAGTGTTAATGGTCTGAGCCAGCTGGCACAGCTCAATGAGTGTTGGCAGCTTGCCAATGTGGGAAAGGTCATCTTTGATGTGGTCTGGAAGACCATTATAGAAATAGTGGTGGAGGGCACCTTCTTCATAACCCTGGACTTGAGATGCAATTCTGTTAAACTCAACTACATATTTGTTGATTTGTTGACCATCCTTCATAGTCAACTGGTCTAGCTGGTGCTCTGCATCTCTGACCAGGTCATAGGGTCTGAAGTTGGTCTGGAGTTCCTGAATGAACTCCTTATAATTGTCCATCCACAAGGGGCAGAAGTCAGGGTCTTTAGTAAGAAGGAGATCAGGCTCAAATCATTCCAATGCCATGCCCTTAAGGTAGGACTGAGCATAAGTGACTTTGGCTTGGTTATTGGCAAAGGCTTTGGGATGATCCTGGAAGTTTAATTTGCATTGCACCAGAAAAATGCAAAGCTTTCAGGAATCAGTTCCATCAAACTAGTCCAGTTCACATATTTTAGTATGCTGTAATGTTTCAGGGGTATGACAGGAAGAGCAAGCTAATCCATGAATGGTGCCAGCAAAATCAGTGATAGTATCATGGTGAATGAGAATAGGTTTCAGATCTGGAAAAGATTCAGGATTATCCTCCAGAATATTGGAATATCTATCAGAGGGGTCATCTCCAGGTTCATCTGGTACTCCTGGCTGGGCACCATGGTTGTCAGGGATGTGGGGAGGTTGAGGAACCTTGGAACCATCAGGAGCTTTATCAACTGGAGCACTAGATATGGATGAGTGGAAGGAAGCAGGAGCCTGTGAGGCTGAGCCTGGGGCATGGCAGGCAGAGAAACTCTTGAACTAATCTAGGATAGCATGAGAGTGAGCTTTGGTTACACAGATAGACATGATAGCAGTACCAGCACAAGTGGGAGTTTGAATATACTGTTATAAAGTTGCAATATACTCTGGGGGTACTCTGGATAACTCCAGAGTGGATGGGGTTTGGCTTCACCTTATGTGGTGTGCCCTTATGCTAGTACCAGATGCCCTGATTTACAGAGGGGTTGGAAACTATCAGAGGTTTTGGATAGGCTGTAGGGCTTTTCCCAACAAGAGGTATAACATCAAGTTGTGGAGTAAGTTGTGAGACTTAGAGTAGGGCACAATGTCAAGTTGTGAGGCAGGAGGGGTCTGAGGGGATCATAACATCATGTTATGGTTGATATTCAAACTAAAGTACAAGATACAGAGTTTCAGTACTTATACCTCAGGGAGGCAGATTATCTAAGAAGGGAATGGAGATGTGAAAGAAGTTATCTCATAAGCAAAGCAGGTGCCATTGTATCCTGGATATGAATGGAGATGTCAGAGGAGACAATGTTGAATAATGTCAAACTGAAACTAAATGATGACAGGAAGAAGCATGGCATAAAGAAACAGGAACAGGAAGTGAGGTTGGAGAAACTATGGAGTTGTATTGGAATGGTATGGAGTTAGCATAGGTACAGTTGGAAACAATCATTAGATAGGAGAAGATGGAGGTAAAGGGAACTAGGAAATATGCAGCTTAAAGTGTGAAGGCAACTGGAGTTGCACCAGAGACATAGTGGAGTTGGTCTATTGGCATGGGATGTGACAAAGTGGCCTCACTATAGGCTCCTATATCATCTTGCTTTACTCTCATCACACTAACATTGACAATAATAAGCCCTTGATTAGGGTTAGACCACTATTGTTTAAAGACTGACAATGCTACCATAACACTTGCTCAAGACTTTTTACTAGTCAAGGACACATACTGCACAAAGAACATCATATGAAGAAAGAGTATTCCTGGGGGCATGAAGAACAATTAAAAGAGTTTATTTTTGAAGCAGTTTTAGGCTTTGAGGACAATAAATTTGAACATCAATCATTTCAGAGAAGATTTGACACTTTTAATGAACAAACTAGAAGGAACTTTGTTGCCAAGAAAGGAAGAGATCAGCTGGTAGCTACCACAAACTGTCTCAAAACACTAAGACCTTCTCATAGTCTTAAAACCATTTCTTGTACCCCCCAGCTTGTAGCCCAAAGTGTTGAACTTTAACCCTTATGCCAGCAGCTTCCAGGGAGAAGAGTCAATCAAGTTAGGTTT
This sequence comes from Pulveroboletus cf. rosaemariae, assembly GCA_038089275.1. Lineage (NCBI taxonomy): Eukaryota > Fungi > Basidiomycota > Agaricomycetes > Boletales > Boletaceae > Pulveroboletus > Pulveroboletus cf. rosaemariae. The sequence goes on along the minus strand of JBBPKN010000203.1, from coordinate 2,644 downwards.
GACCCTATCAGAGCCAGCTCCCCTCAAGACTGAACCCTGATCTTCACATCACCAGCCCCTTTTCCAGCCCTTGATCCATACTGTATGTGGAATGAATATGAGTGGGGAAACTGGAGATTTGATAAGAACACTGGTAGAAGAACTTATGCAGATAGGAGGATCAAAGAAAATTGCTAATCCAGGAAAATGAAATGGTAAGAAGAAGACATAGAGGAAGTGGTTTACTAGCATGTCAGTATGGCATGCAGAGCAGTGGTGGAAAAATACCAGGGAACAAGCAGCTGCTGTATTATCAAGATTGAATGGGCAAGCAGAAGGATATTCCCAAATAATGTATGAAAGGTACATCAAGAAGGAATTGGAATATTACAAGAAGGGAGATGGAAGTATGGAGCAATGGGGAATAAATGCTTGGCTGGACTTTGCAGGCATGGTGGAAGAACTAAGGAAGTACTTCCACATTAATGAACTAACTTATGAAGCACTCAAGAAGCTAGAAGTGCTACATTAGAAGAACTCTGTCAATGAATACCTGCAGGAGTTTGAGGTGTTGAGAGTGGATGCCAAGATAAGTGATGATCACATGGTCAAGCTGATAAGATTGCAGATCCATTATCAAATATATCAGCAGATCTGCATGCAAGGCATGACAGATGATTTAGGGGAATTAGCAGGAATGGTCTGAAGGATAGGAAGATCATTTGAGTGAATGGCAATAGAAAGAGCTATGCCTTTGTTCACCCCTAGATTCTCTCAACCTCAATATCCCCCTTCAACCAATCAACCTCCTGTTCCACCCTAATTTACAATGATTGGCACTTAACCTGGGCATGGTATATCCATGGAGATAGATAGGCAAGCTGTAATGCAGGTGTGAATCTGTTTTAAGTGTGATAAGCCAGGGCACATGGCAAAGAGTTGCCATGGGGTTTTTAACCCAGCAGCACCATGGCCCTCAAACAATTTTGGCAAGAGTCCCCAGCCTCAGGGACAATAGCAGAGGCAACAAGGTATATAGGCACAATATGTGCAGCCTGTAAAATTCTCTGATTTCATGATGCCTGACACAAATGGTTGGCAAATGGCAGAACCAGTCTCTATTGAATCAGTTTACAATATGGCAGATGCTGCTAGGTTTCAGGAAATACCAGCAGAATTATGGGGTAGTATGGATGAAGCCCAAGCATATTTCCAAGATGTCTTTGAGATGGAAAGAAAACAAAAAGAAGCACAGGGAAAAGCTTGAGAGACTCTGTCAGGTTAGAAACAGAACTCCTAGTATGCAATTCTTTTTCTTCTTGTTCTTTTAATGTTCATACTATGAAATGGAATCAAGTTCCATCCATGACAGTGTCTCAATGAAGCATGGCCCCAGATATAGGGTGCTTAATTCTGTCTGACAATATTGATGAACATTTATTTGCAATAGGAAGTGAAGAAAGAAAAGATCTAGCCAAATTATTTAACAGAAAAGAAAGAGACAAATTAGATGTAAGTGTAAAGATTGATGGGGAAGTTAGAGGATGAAATGGTTTGAAAATGGGATCCTGTGGACTAACCTTTGCAATAGTGGACTCTGGCACATCAGTAACATTCACCAATCAAAAATTCATCTGAAAACATGGTTTGTATGAAAAGAATATGCCAAAACCTTTAACAGTGTATAATGCTGATGGAACAGAGGATAATATTGGAAAAATAGCTCACTATGTGATTATTTATATAGCAATAAAAGGAAAAAATGGAAAGTGGCACAAAGAACATATTAACACTTATGTCTCTTCTTTAGGAACTTTGGATCTCTTAATTGGGTATGATTGATTTGTTAGACATAACCCAGAAATCGATTGGGTCAAGAAAACAATTGATTTCCCTAGATGCTCAGCAGATTGCAACACTTATCTCATTTCTAGGAGAGTTTCTGAAGAAGAACAATTACAATTGGAAAAAGAAGTATTAAAAGAACTGTGGGAATTCATACCTGTTTTTTCACAGCATGAATCAGAATGCATGCCTACTCAAAAACCCTGGGATCATGCAGTGGAGTTAAAAGAGAACTTCATATCAAAAAAGGGTTGTATTATTTCACTTTCAAATAAAGAAATGAAGAAAGTATGTAAATTTGTGGATAAAGAGATAAAAAAAGGTTATATTTATTTATCTAAATCTCCACAGACTTCCCCCATCTTTTTCATCAGCAAGAAAGATGGTGGGAAAAGAATGATGATTGATTATTGGTATCTTAACAATTTTACCATTAAAAATAATTATCCTTTATCCTTGATATTGACATTAATTGATAGATTGAATGAAGCTGACATGTTTACCACTTTAGATCTCTAATGGGGTTACAATAATATTTGGATAAAAGAAGGTGATGAATGGAAAGGGGCATTTACAATGCCAATAGGGGCTTTTGAACCTCTGGTAATGTATTTTGGAATATGCAACTCCCCAAGTACATTTCAAGCTATGGTTAACAATATTTTCCATGATATGTGGGAACATGTGGTGATTTATATTGATGATATTATGATCTTTACAAAGGACAAGAATCATAATCAACATTTGAAAATAGTTGCAGAAGTATTAGATTGTCTTTGTAACCATGATCTCTTCTTAAAGCCATTAAAATGTCACTTTG
>JBBPKN010000202.1:37862-58063 GCA_038089275.1 Pulveroboletus cf. rosaemariae | reverse complement strand
GCGGAGATAGATGATAAGGAAGACATAATGGTACTAGAGTAGTGTAGCAGCTACTCCAGTTGTCTTCTGAAGTGAAGGCTTTGAGCCTTGAGTGAACAAGTTCGGAGAACATGTGGAGGAAGTCCGGAAAGTAAGGTTCCCACAAATTGTAATAACCTGTCAAAAGAAATCTCATGACCAGGTAAGTAACACCTTGGGTGGTCATGGGCAATAAGAAGGACAAATGGACAGCCAAGAATGGATGGAAGGAATAGCTGAATTCCCCAAAGGGGCAAGATTAAAATCCGATGTAAAAAATGGTTGCTTCTATCATAAGGACAGGGAAACTGAAGAGGAATGAAGGGTAGAAGCGGAGAGTTTCAGGGCTTTGGAATAATGTCTGGAGAGAAAATCAGAAATTAGACTAGAGTCTAATAGTCAAATGACAATTGAAAAATGTTCGAAGGGTCAGATCTAGGGTGAGGTTAAGGGAGGTTCATATATTTTCAAAGGGAACTAAGCATGATGATTGAGAGTGAATGGATTCTGTACTCAGTTAGAGTCAGGGTTAGTGCGGAGTTGGCTTAAGGAAGATAAAGGTCCCAAGGAAACAGTTGGTGCTCATTTTCCTGCTTTATTATGGCTGGATTCCCAGATCTCTACTTCTGGTCAGATAACCAGCTCACTCTTTGTCCTGATGATGGAATGGCCCTCATAATGGCCAAGAATCAGGAAAGGAGAAGGCACAGAGTTGAGGCATACAAGGCTGGTACCTCAATGGAATTAGGGGGAATGAACTCTAGCCAAAGAGATAGGGGCAGGGTATGGGTTAGAATGGCGGAAGGAGTCTGGAACCTCACTACTCTTAATGAGACAGCCCAGGGAGTTGGTACAACAGGGAATGGATTGGTGGCCAATGCAATCTGTGAGGTTGGTGGGCTGATTCATCAGGACTTAAGGGAGCAGAACAGGCTTCTTCATGACCTGGTCAAGATCCAGACAGAGGAGGGCCACCAGAAAGGATATCTCAGGGCAGGGTCTGGCATTCATGTAAGCAAACATGATGCTCAATGGGGGGGGGGCACAGAGGTTGGGGGGCTGGAGCGGAGATGTGGGTTTTTGTGGCCAAACTCAGGGCTGGAACAGAGCCAGAGGATATCATGGTGGGGGCTGGAGAAGACCCAGAGGAGTGGATGTTCCACTGAGAGTAGCTCACTGGCCTCGCCTCCTAAACACAACAGATGTTTGTATACATGTCGAATTGCATGTCATCTTGGTGCAGCAACTAGGGGAAGGAGGTGGGCTACTCCAGGGAGAGCCGGAGATGACCCAGAATGATTGGGGCTAGATATAGTCAACATAGGTAGAAGTCAGGTACTACACTAGTGGTAAGGTGGTCAGAGGGGGCAATCAGCGCAGAGCACATCTGGTCATTGCATGAAGGTAGGCAGTTGACCAGGTGGCCTGGGTACAGTGGCAAAAGGGACTGGGGAATGGAGGGAAAGGCAAGTGTAAGGGGAACCGGATTGCTAGGTGCAAGCAGTGGTACCCAGCATGGTCATTAAATGGTATTCCTACCCCAAGGTCAACATCCCATTGTTGACTAAGAGACAGCCAGGAAAGATGCCAGGGGCAGCACAAGGTGGAGCAGGCAAGGCCCAGAAAGATCTGGAAGGATGGGAGGGGAACTGGAAGAAAAGGTCCACCAAAGGATGGTGCAAGAACAGGGAGGTCCCAGGGGAAGCAGAAAGAGTGGAAAAATCCCCAAAGGAGAAGGAGAACCCAGGGAAAATGAAAGAACAAGTCCCGGACAGCAGGGCAGAAGAAATGGAAATGGAAGGCAAAGAGGAGTGGAGCCATTGGAACAAGGCCTGAAGAACAAGGACTTCCCAAGGCAATTATCAGAGGAGCACAGAAGGGTTCTGAAGAAAGGGGCAGTGTTCCCAGGAGATGCAGAAGAGCAGAAAACCAACAGGGAAAGAATATCCAGGGAAAACAGAAGGACAGGTCCGGAGACAATATTCAAGACAGAAGGAATTATCTGCGAGCAGGAAATGGAATCATCAGGAACCATGGCTGAAGAGCAAGGATGTCCCAGGCAAGAGATGGAGAGGTGCAGAACAATTCCGCCAAACAGTTAGAAAGGATCCAAGCAGAGAATCAGATCAAACTGAAAACAACACACAACTCACTGCAAGCAGGGAGGAATGGTAAGCGCGGTACAGTCACAATGAAAGTGTGAACTTTTCCAAGGAGATGGAAAAGGATGGAGGTGCCTGGAGTGGGCAAGAGGTTTGTAGTGTGCAAGACAAGGCACGGGGACATGGCAGAGAGCAGGGAAGAGGGGTGGTGCTTCTGAGGCCTGGTTATCTGGCAAGGTGGGTGTACCTTGGCCATGAGAATAAGGAGCAGGTGGCAGAGGTGCCAAGGGCAATGAAGAACAATGGTCTAATGCTACAAGTTCAGAGGGGGTCAGAGGCAGACAGAGGTCTTCTTAGGCAATGGTGTCATAACTACCAGAGCATGACAATAAGAGCTGTGGTTCAAGATCAGAGTTAGCTGAGACCAGAGTGGTACAGAGCTATGGGGGTGTGCAGGATGCTGGCATGTGGTATCTAGTGAACAGACAAGGTACTACTCAATATCTGGGGTCAACGAACCACAGTGGGCAAGTTAGTGGTGTCCTAGAATCAGTGAACACAAACCATCCAGCAGGGGGTGATGCTAGGCATTAACAGAGTGAAGCCAACAGTCTTGTAGAGTTTGTGGAAATCTGATAGCTTGAGCAGAAAAGGTAAAATTGAAAGGGCGGAAGTGAGTGGAAAGATTGGAGTGTTGGGGCTTCCAAGTCCAAAATAGGACAAGATGCCCAATGGGGGTTGTAATGATCAGGATGCCCAGAAGATGGTGCCAGAGGTTGGAAAGACAATGGATACAGGTTTAATAGATCTGTCATGCTCAGGAGATCGAGTCTTGAAAGGCTAGGACCGATGGCCAGAAATGGGTCACCCAGGAGTAGAAAACTGATGCTAGAGGTTGATAATTGCCTATTAGCAATCCTGGAGTGATTTGTCAAGAAGGGGCCAGAAAAGCAGCTGGGAAATGCTTAGACTGCTGTGGCTAGATCTAGGCATAAGAGTAATTGGAATAGTCCAGAGTGGCGGGAAGTGATTTTCCATCAAGGATTACCAGGCAACAACAAAGTGTTGGAGAACCAGAGTCAGAAGCCATAGAAGAGCAGAAAAGTAAAGGGAGTGATGCCCATTGGTAAGGGACCATAACCTAAGCTGCATTTGAGGATCTGTAAGGGCTGGTGATGCTGTCTGATAGTAGGAGATCACAGCCATTATCATAGGAGTGTCGGAGTGACTCAGAGTGACTCAGAACAGCAGGGGCTGTAAGGAGCTTGTGCCATGAGGACTAAGTTAACTTAGGGGTTGAATACCCAGAAGAGTGTGGGGTTGTAATGGTGTCATTGATGTTCATATCCTGACAGCTGATACAAGGGATGGAATGAAGTTCTGAAGATTTCAGAGGAATCACCTGTGAGTGCACCAAGCATGCAGGTGGTTTGGAGTTGAGTATTGAGTGTCAGTGGAGGCCAATCCTTATGTGACGGCAAGGGAAGTGCAAGTGAGAGCATGAATATACTGTTAAAACTTTCTATTCTTCTCAAAGAGACTGTTAAAACCTATACCAAGACAAGTATACTTTTAACCAGTTCCTCTTGTAATTGAAAACCTTGACACTGGAGGTAGATCAGAACTCTTGGTGCTCTGGGGAATTCTGGGGATATCTGGGAAGGGTTTCAATGGTCGAACGGGACTCAGCTTCACCTTATGGAGTGCACCCTTGCACTTCTCCATTGTTCCGATTTACGTAGGTGTTGGGGTAGGTGACAAGGCCAGTCATGGAGGTAAGGCTTTACAACTCCTTTGAGGATATCACATAGTCTCAGAGGTATTCCAGGGTAATCTGGAGGGTTGGAGTGAGCCCAAGGGCTCATGCAGTATGAGGATGACAACAAGAGGGTTCTGGTGTTTTTGTTGATATTCATGCTGAGGTACAAGATACAGGACTACAGTACTTATACCTCAGAGAAGCAGAACTATCTAGGAGTGTAATGAAATGAGACAGGTGCAGGCTCAGAAGCGAAGCAGATGTCTAGATATCTAGGAAATGAATGGAGATGTCGAGAGACAATGTCCAATCATGTTAGACTGAAACTGAAAGGTGACAGGATGAAACAAGGGAGAGCTAGGAACAGGAACAGAATGGGAATAGTAACAATGATGGTAACAGTGGCTGACCAGGAACAGTAATGGAGTTATAGCAGGAAGATCTGGAGATGACAAAGGGGAACTAGGGTAATACTTAACTGGAGCAGAGATAGACTGGAAGCGGAATGGGCAGAGTGGGCATGGAAGTCCAGGGAAGTGTTTAATGCTAAGGGGCAGGAGTACACATGTGTAGCTGGGGAAGATAGGTGTGAAGACCAATTGCAAGCCAGGTCGGAATGGGATTGGAGTTCAGGTTGGAGGTCTGGGATATGACAATTATCTAGTACAGTGTTCATATACTCTATTGGTTTACTCTCACCAAACTGACATTGACATTTCTCTGCCCTTAATTAGGGTTCTGTCTCATTTGCACAACATTTAATATTGACACCATAATACTTGCTCAAGACTATGTTTACTAGTCAAGGATACATATTGCAGAAATTGTATCTTTAATGAAAAAAGAGTACTCATGGGGACACAAGGAGCAACTAAAGGATTTCATTTTTGAAGCAGTTCTTGGATTTGAGGATAACAAGTTAGAAAGACAATTGTTCCAACAGAGATTTAACAAGTTTGATAAACAAACCGGAAAAGACTTTGTTGCTAAAAGAGGAAGAGATAGGAAAGTAGGAACTTCAGAAAGGCTTAAGTAACTTTGTCCACCTTGGATTCTAAAAACTGTTTCTCACACCCCTAAGCTAGTATTTCAAACTGTTGAACTTTGACCCTTATGCCAGTTTGTTAAATAAATCCAAGTCAACAGAGCTTGGTTCAATCCTATAACAACAACTGTATGTCCCAGAACCAGTATCTCAGCTGAGATATACCCAAATCCTCTACAGTCAACTCCAAATCCACTCCCAACCCTTGATCCCTACTCAAACTTCAATAAATATAAGTGGAGAATCTGGAGACTTGATTCACTTACTAATAGAAGAGTTTATATGGATAAGAGGATTGAAGAAGATTTCTGATCCTGGAAAGTGGGGGGGAGATAAGAAGAAATGGTGCAAGTGATATGCCTTACTATCTGTATGGGTGGATGAGCAGAAGTGAAGAAACAACAGAGAACTGACTGCTGCAGTTCTCTCAAGACCAGAAAAAAGGGCAGAAGGTTTTGCCTAAATTATATTTAAAAGACTTTGGGATGCAGAAATGGAGTATAGATTAAATGCAGATAAAGCAAGGGAAATAATGGGGCTGGCAGCTTGGCCAGATTTTCAAGGCATCACAATTGAGTTAAGAAATAATTTTCATATCAATGAACTCACTCATAAGGCATTGAAGCTGGAGGGGTTAAAACATATCTCTTCAATAGATGAATATCTGCAGGATTTCAAGATGTTGAGGCAAGATGTGGATATAAGCAATGATCATGCTTTAAAACTCATGAGAGAGCAGGTCCAATACAGAATCTACCAACAGGCCTATATGCAAGGAATAAGGGAGAACTATATTTTTTTTCAGGAACAGTGTAGAATAATTGGCTGAGCATTTGAAAGAAAGGCTATTGAAAGATTGGCACCTTGTTTTACTTCTCAATATCCTCCTCCCTACTATTTCCCTTTTAGCAGTTATCAACCATGATTCCCACCACCTAGGCCTAATCAGCCCAGGTTTACAGCAACAGGTATATAGCCAGGGTGTGGTGTGCCCATGGAAATTAATAGGCAGGTGGCCATGCAGGTATGAATCTGCTACAAGTGTGGAAAACTGGGCCATATGGTCAAAGATTGCTGAGGAGAATTTAACCCTATAGCTCCCAGGCCATTGAATAACTTCAGCAAGAGACCTTAGCATTAGAGACAACAACAGATGCAACAAGGTTCACAGGCTTAGTATGCATAGCCTATTAGATTTTCAGATTTCTCCCCATCAGATGCAAATGGAAGGCAAATGGCAGAACTAGTTAGCATAGGACCAGTCTATAACATGGTCAATGCACAGTGTTTCCAGGAGACTTCAGTTGCCTTGTGGGGTAGTATGGAAGAAGCCCAGGCATACTTCCAGGATGTTTTTGAAACAGAAAGGAAGCAGAAAAAAAGCCAGGGAAAAGTCTAAGGAACTCTGCAAGGCTAGTAGTAGCAGTTATAGTATATAATCAATTTTCTTTTTTGTCATATTTTTGTCCTTTGTCTATTAAATGAAAAAAGGTTTCCAAGTCCATGATGGTGTCTTGATTGAGTATGGCCCCAGATATAGGGTGCTTAATTCCATCAAAAGATATTAATGGACATTTATTTGCAATAGAAAGTAAAGAATGAAAAGATCCAGCCAAGTTATTTAATAGAAAAGAATAAGATTGTTATAATGTACCTTTTCAATTTTACTCTTTTTGGACTTCTCATTATATTACTGCAGCTCTTCACATTGTCACATCATGTGACTATTTCACATCTTCACACCTTTCACCTCTTCACCTCTTCATCTCTTTATCATTTCACATTTCACATCTTTACATGTCACAAGTCTAGAGCAATCTAGACTCTGATGTCATGCCTCATGTTTAGCACATGTATTTCTAGGTCCCTGCTCCTTTATCACTACTGGTTGGCTTAATGTACATTACTTTAGGGCCAGTACCATTTACATGGTCTGTGTGCATACTGTAGCAATATATAAGGAGGTTGGCTCAAGCCTGGGTTTTCCCAGTCTTGCACACTTGAACCTTCCAGTTCTCATTACTTCTTGGCTCTTAACCTTTTTGCTCTATTGCCTAGTTCGAAGCCACTAGCTTAAAAGCTTTACCCAGAACTTAGAAAGAATCAGCACACACCAAGGTTGGGTGTTTTAGGTCAATGCATCAAGCTGTTGCATTTCAAAGATGAACTGGGGATATATATGAAGATAGATGGTGAAGTAAGGGAAAGGGAAGGACTCAAAATGGAGTCATGTGGACTAACTTTTGCCATTGTTGATTCAGGAGCCTCAGTAATACTCATAGATCAAAAGTTCATATGGAAACATGAACTCTATGAAAAAGATATGCTGAAGCCATTAACAGTATATAACACTGATGGAACTGAAGGTAACATAGGGAAAATTGCTCACTATGTAATAATCTATATAGCCATAAAAGGAAAAAACAGAAAGTGGCATTGAGAATGAATTAATGCTTATGTTTCATCTTTAGGAACTCTGGATTTGTTAATTAGCTATGATTGGTTTGCAAGACATAATCCAGAAATAGACTGGGTAAAGAAAACAATTGACTTTCCCAGATGCTCTTCAGATTGCAACATGCATATCATGTTAAGAAGAGTAACAGAGAAAGAAAGTTCTCAATTAAAACAAGAATTACCAAGAGAACTGTGGGAATTTTTACTGGTCTTTTCATAGCATGAATCAGAAAGAATGTCTATGTGAAAACCCTGGAATCATGTGGTGGAGTTAAAAAAAAACTTCATTTCAAAGAAAGATTGTATTAGTTCTCTATCAAATGAAAAAATAAAGGAAGTATGAGAATTTGTGGATAAAGAGCTGAAAAAAGGATATATTCATTTATCTAAATCTCCACAGACATTACCAGTCTTCTTTATCAGCATGAAAGATGGTGGAAAAAGAATGGTTATTGATTACAGGTACCTGAATGAGTATACTATCAAAAACAATTATCCTTTACCATTGATATCAACACTAATTGATAGGTTAAATGGTGCTGACATGTTTATCACCCTGTTATGTTTCCTCTTTTCTTTCTTCTTTTCCTCTTTCTCTTATCCTAGCTTCTGCTTTTCTCACACCTTAGGTACTCTCTTGTTCACTTGTCTCTATAAATTCCATTCTTCTTGTGCTCTAGCCTAATCTAGACTGCTCTTTTGTTATGCCCTTTGCCTGGGCCCTCTATCTCTTATCAGCTGACTCATAATCATTCCATCTCTTTCCATCCATTTCCACACAGATACCTTACTCACCATTCATCAGCATAATTACTCATTTCATCTCCACTTTAACTCTATTAGCTATATTATAAAGTAGTGTACTTCCTGTTCTCTCTTTCCTTACACTACTTCTACCTTGCAATCACCTTACAGTCCTTGCATCTCCACTGCTCCTTATATCTATGTACTGGGAATCCATTGCTTGTGTCCTGGCACTTATTCAGAGGATCATCAGCATTTGATCTTGGCACACCCCTGGGAGTGTAGCTGGTACTCCTGAAGGCACAACACTTTGTTTGTCACCTTCCACTCATCTTGAAGCTTACCTTTGGTTTGCTTCATCCTCTTTATCCACAGCAAGGTCTATGCCTGTTCCGACCTGGGCCTAGTGTAACACACCCTAGATCTTCAATGGGGTTACAATAATATCAGAATAAAAGAAGGCAATGAATGGAAAGGGGCTTTTACCACCTCTATTGGCACTTTCAAACCTTTTGTTATATATTTTGACATGTGCAACTTGCCAAGTATGTTTCAAGCCATGGTTAATGATATCTTCCATAACATGTGGGAACATGTTGTCATATACATAGATAACATCATGATTTTTACCAAAAACAAGAATTGTAACCAGCATCTTGAAATTATTGCTAAAGTATTAGGTCATCTTTGTGACCACAATCTTTTTCTCAAACTGTTCAAGTGTCACTTTGCCCAGGAACAAGTAGATTTTCTGGGAATGGTTGTATCTAAAAAGGGGGTACAAATGCAACTAAACAAAACTAGCACAGTTCAAAATTGATCTATTTCAAGAATGGTCAAACAAGTTCAAGCTTTTTTAGAACTTGCAAATTATTATTGAAGATTTGTACCCAACTTCACAGACATTGCTCAACCCCTTAATTTACTTACCAAGAAAGATATCAAATTTGAGTGGACATCAGCCTACATGGCTACCTTTGTCTGTCTCAAGGAAATTCTCACCTCTAAATCTCTTCTATGTTATCCTGACTCCTCCAAACCAGTCCATTTAGAAACTGATGCATCAAATGTTGCCATTGGTGCAGTTCTATTCTATCAACAAAAAGATGGTCTTTGGTAACCAGCAGCATATATTTCTTACTCCTTGAACACTGCTAAATTAAACTATCTCATTTATGACAAGGAATTACTGGCTGTTATTTGTGCTTTGCATGACTAGCACCATGATTTATTGCCTCATCAGGTATAATGGCAAGCTACACTCTTCAAATTTAATTTTAAAATGATTTACAAACTGGGTTCTACAAATGGATGGGTGAATGCTCTCTCCAGGTGACAGGTCCATTTCAATGATAAACCAGAATCAAATAAACAGATTATTATGCTTTCCCCTTCCATTTTTCAATGCACTGTCTTCTTTTCTTCTTTTTTTGCCCAAGTTCAGCAAGCATTAGTAGATCTTTAACTTTTCCCTTACTGGTGTTATAGTTCAGAATATAAAGTCTATTTAAATCAAAAAAACAAATTTTCATATCAAAAGAACTTAGGATTCAAGCTTTAAATTAATTTTATTCTTTTTTACTAGGTAGTTATTCTGGTCAAGATCACACTAGGTTTTTTTTTAGCAAGATTCTATTATTGGCCAGGTCTCCATGAAGATGTTGCATCTTTTGTTTCACATTGTTCTTCATATGCAACTTCTAAGGAATTTGAGTCTATTATTCCAGTTTATCCACTTCCTACAGCTTCTGCTCAATGGAAAGACATTTCAGTTGATTTTATCATGGAATTACCAATTTCAAAGGATTTTGATGTGATTATGGTAGTGGTGGATTGTATTATGCTAGACCCAGGTAGGGACAGGTGTAGACCTTGCTGTAAAGAGTGGGGGAAGCACTACTGAAGGTAAGCCTCAAAATGAAGTGGAAGGCAATAAATGAAGTGTTGTGCCTTAGTAGTACCAGCTACACTCCCAGGGGTATGTCAAAGTCAGATGCTGATGACTCTCTGGTTAAGTGCCAGGATACAAGTAGTAATTCCAAGTACTAGGTACAAGGACAGAGGAGATGTGAGGACTATGAGGTAATCACAAGGTAGAAGTAGCATAAAGAAAGAAGAAACAGGAAGTATGCTACTTTATAGTATAACTAATAGAGTTCAAGTGGAGAACAACTAAGTAATTATGCTGATGAATGATGAGTAAGGTATCCATGTAGAAATGGATGGAAAGAGATAGAACAATTATGAGTCAGCTGATTAGAAAATAGAAGACCCAGGCAAAGGGCATAACAAGAAAGTGGTCTAGGTAAGGCCAGAGTGCAAGAAGAGCAGAATCTATTGTAAAGAGATGAACAAGAAAGCACTCAAGGTGCAAGAAGAGTGGAAGCTATGACAAGAAGTAGAGAAAAGAGAAGAAGAAAAGAGAAAACATAACATTACCCCTTTGCTAGGGGTGGAAGACTCATGACACCTCAAAAGGCATCATATAAGGGCCTGGGGGAGCCAGTGATGTTGGCCCAGCTGACTTCATTGATGATGTCATTGTAAAAGTCATCATTGGTGTGATATGAAGGAGGAGGGGGTGACATAGCCATGGAAGGGTGGTAATATGACCCCTGAGAGCAGCAAGAGCTGCGGAAGCATCAGAAGGAGCAAAAGGAGCCACAGGAGAAGTTGTGGAAGGATCCATGGGATAAAAAGGACATAGAGGAGGAGACAAGGAAATCAATGACATGATATTGAGCAGGGCAGCAAGCCTGGGTATGTCCAGGGTGCAAGCAGAGACAGTAGAGGCACTGGTAGGAGGGACAGTTGATTTAGATGTGCCCCAGGCATCAACAGTGAAAACAGGCCTTGTGAAAGTGAGGGTAAAAAGAAAGAAGATGGCCATCACTGTGAAGGCTGGTCCATTAGGCTTCAGCACATTTGAGGGCAGCTAGCTCATCATTGTCAAGTGGAGAGGAAGATGCAGATGGAGTGGAGGGTGTATACCCTTGAGCAGTAGCTAACTCATGCATATAGCAGTCCAGGTTAGTGAGAAACTTGCCTATTTCTAGCTGGTAAGTGAGTAACTCCATGTTGGAAAGAAGTTTGCAATGGATGGACAAAATGAGAGCTTGGGCAAGCAAGATCCAGATGTGGGAAATGCAAGCAAGGGTGGAGGCTGTTATGGTGTTGATCTCTGAATGACCCATCCTAACCCTAAATGGTCTGCCTTAATGAGGTGCATCAGTTTTGTTGTCAGATTCAGATTGAATAGAATAAGAACAATGTATGGACTCAGGTTAGCAAAGCCTGAGGAGCCATCACCACTAGTTAGGAGGAGAATAGACTGTATTGAAGGAGGTATGGTTTCAGTATAAAAATAACAGGTGATTAAGGCTGAGGAGTCTTAACCAAGGAACTACCTACTATTTATACTATAGCCTGAGGTGCACAGACCACCTAGTCTCTCCAGCACATTACCATAAATAGGAATAGGGCATAGGGCAAGGGTAAAGGGTATGACCAATGGGCCATGCAGATAAGGGGTGTAGAATGGAGAGGCTATGTAGAATGAAAGATAAGGGTTCAGGGTAAGTGGAGATCAAATCATGCCCTCAACCATGAGGCTGAGGAGATCTTATCTAGAGATCTGCCATGATCAGATCTGACCCTCATCTAGATCTAGATCCAGATTCATTGAAGATTAGATTGGGAGATGCACCTATTATCTGAGATACTAGATCCAATCCTATAAGCTGTGCCCAAACCCAAGAGGAAACTCTTAATAAATAACTCAACCATATCCTAGGGTTTATCCTTGTTTGGCAATAATGTCTCACGGTCACATGCTTGTCATGTGACTCTTCTGCTAGCAAATGTTACTTTCATAACAGAGGCAAGAAGAGGAAGACAGAGGAGTTGCATATAGATTTGATATAAAAGCCACAAGGGTGAGAACATGTCAAGGTGGGAGCCAATAGAAATGGCAAGGTGGGAGTCCATGATGTAGGTCATGACATGGTGGGCATAGTCAGGGGAGGGAGTGCCATGATGAAGAGTATGGGCAGAGAGTGGTAGGTCTATGCTGACAATATCAGCAGATGTGGTGTTGATGGCAGGAGAGGGCACCAAAATGGGTGCAATAATGGCAGGGCCAATAGAGATAGCAGGGGGTAAGGCTATGAAATTCTCAGAGGGGAGCTCAGAAGTAAGAACAGAAAGAAGAGAAGAAAAATGCATATCAGTAAGACTAGAAGGGAAAGAGATGAGCAAAGGCTCAATAGGAACTTTCTTGACAGAAAGTTGGGACATGGTAGCAGAAGGAGTGTTGAGGGGGGTATTGCAAGAGTGGAAGCCTTGGTCAATGGTGAAGGCCATTGTTGTTATTTGTGAAGATGGGTGGTTTTTTTAGTAAAGGAATGAGAAAAAGAAGTGACTGGGGAAAAGTGACAAGGATGGAGGAGTTTATACTCATTCAAAGTGGACTGGGAATGTTTCAAGTTCTGTTCAGATTTCCAAGAGTTATCTTCTGCCAAGTATCCTTTCCATCAGATCAGAAACTGGCAGTTATCTGGGGGACCTCAATGTTTTAATATCCATTCTAATTTATATTCCTTCTTATCTTCTATAAAGTCTGGAGATGGAGCAGGGAAGTTCTTTCTGTGAACATCATTTTTGCAATAGGGCAATAATAGCAACATGTGGAATATAGGGTGAATCTTTCATGTGAATGGAAGGCAAAGACAGTAAGTAATCAGGGAAAGGATCTCTGTAATAGTAAAGAATTTTTCCTATTTAGGGGACAATTTTGGATGAATGATAGTCTGTTTCAAATTATGGGCTTCTAGCCATACCTTATCTCCTTTGGCAAATGGAGAGAAGATGGAGTGGATGCAGGATACCATGGCTTGGCAGGCAAGATCATATGCAGCAAGGGCTTCATTACAAGTGGTAAGAAGTGCTTTAGTGTAGTTGGCAACTGCAGGCACCAGTAATTCATTGATGATAGAAAAAAGGGCACTAAGCTCATATCTGTTATATCCCAGACCTCCAACCTGAATTCTGACCCCATCCTGATCCAGCTTACAATTGGTCTTTGCATCTAGTAAGCTACTTCAGCCCTCTAACTCCCCTCCAGGCAACTCCAGCCCTCTGTCACCATTCCAGTCTTCCCCTGCTATGCATATATGCTTTCTGCCCCTCAGCATTATATACTCCCCTGGGCTTCTGCTCCCACTCCACCCCATTCTGCTTCCAGTCTATCTCTGCTCCAGTTATATACTACTCTAGTTCCCCTTTGTCATCTCCAGGCCATCCTGATATAACTCCATTACCATTCCCAGTCAGTTACCATTACCATTATTGTTACTATTCCTGTTTCATTCCTGTTCCTTGCTTTCCCCTGTTTCATCCTGTCACCCTTCAGTTTCAGTCTGACATGATTGGACATTGTCTTCCCTGATATCTCCATTTGTTTTCTAGATATCTAGACATCTGCTTTGCTTCTGAGTTTGCACCTGTCTCATTTCATTACACTTCTAGATAGCTCTGCCTTGCTGAGGTATAAGTACTGTAGTTTTGTATCTTATACCTCAGTATGAATATTGACAAAAACAACAGAAACACCCTCTTGTTATTGTCCTCACTCTGCTTGAGCCCTTGGGATCACTCTAACCCTCTGGGTTACTCCAGAGTACCTTCAAGGCCAAGCAATATCCTCAGAGGAGTTGCAAGGTCTCACCCCCATGACTAGGCTTGACTCTCCTTGTCCTGCCTGTTCCTTCTGTTGAGCATAGAGATAGCCTTCACCCATCCCTGACATCTATGTAAATCAGGACAATGGAGAAGTGCAAGGGCACATCACATAAGATGAAGCCAAGTCTTGTCTGATCATTGAAACCCTTCCTAGATTTCCCTGGAGTTCTGACCTTCCTTCAGCATCAAGGGTTTCATTTAAAAAAAAGGAACTGGTTAAAAGTATACTCATCTTGGTATAGGTTTTAACAGTCTTCTTTTTAGTGGGATGAAAGTTTTAACAATATCCCATCATGAGATAGAATGGGAATTGCCCTATAATGGAGTGGGAATGGTGATTGTGAACAAACTCAGCATGGATAATGGAATCAGTCCAGCTAGTGGGGTTGGAGCTGCAGTA
Organism: Pulveroboletus cf. rosaemariae; assembly: GCA_038089275.1. NCBI lineage: Eukaryota > Fungi > Basidiomycota > Agaricomycetes > Boletales > Boletaceae > Pulveroboletus > Pulveroboletus cf. rosaemariae. The sequence goes on along the minus strand of JBBPKN010000202.1, from coordinate 43,799 downwards.
AATGCAGATGTATGTCTCAATCTCCTAATTAACTTGTTTAGTTTCTCCATCAGATTAAGGGTGGTATGCAGTAGAGAGGGATAAATTGTACTCAAGGAATTTTCCAAGCTCCTTAGCAAATGCAGAAGTGAACTGGGGGCCATAATCAGAGATAATCTTGTTGTATAGGCCATAATAGAGGTAGATTTTGTGGAAAAAGAGGGTAGCTATGCCCTTCGCAGTGATGGATTTTTTAGTGGGGCAAAGAATTACCCTCATTATAAGCCTGTGATTGACCATGACCAGCAAGGCATCAAAGTCAGAGAATAAAGGAAGGTTGGTGATCAGATTGCAGGAGATCTGCTGGAAGGGGCAAGTGGTGGTGAAGCAAATGGGGGAGAGAGCAGGAGTAGAAAGGTGTGTGTTTGCCTTATTCTGTTGGCAAACAGGACAACCCACAACATAGTTGTGGACAAAAGTAGCAAGGCCAGGCCACCAGAACTCAGCAGAGATGAGTTGTTGGGTTTTAAGGTAACCAGGGTGGCTGGCAGAAGGGTGGTCATGACAATGCTGGAGAATTTCATGACAAAGGTTAATAGAAGAAGGAATAAAGACCTGGTTGTGGTAAGTAAGCAAACTGTCAGTCTTCTTCCAATTGGAGGTGCAGGAGCAGAGGAATTTCTCATCTGTGGAGGCATCCTGTTTTTGCAGGATGGAAAGGTAAAGGGGGTCACCTGTTTGATGCTGCTTGATGTGAGCAGAGAGGTTAGCATTGACCAGGTTGACAAAAAGCTCAAAAGGGAGAAAAGTAACTTCCTGATTATCCTAGGAAGTATCAGGGCAAAGATCAGGGCAGCATAAAAGGGCATCAGGCCCAGCAAGGGAGGTGCCAGCAATATGTGAAAGCTGCAAGTCAAAATTGGCAATGTCAAGAAGCCAATAAGCTTGATGGCAGTTGAGCTTCTGGGAGGATTAGAAATAAGTGAGGTTTTTATGGTCAGTAAAAACCTGAATGGAAGTAGAAGAACTGAAAAGATATTGCCTCCAGGCTTTCAGGGCATGAATGACTGCAAGGAGTTTGTGATCATAGATGTCATAATTCTGCTCAGCAGCAGAGAAGGTCTGTGAAAGATAAGAACAGGGGTGCCAGTCCCCATTCTCATTGATTTGAAGAAGAATATCACCAGATGCATAAGTGAAAACATCAGTGGCAATGGCAAAGGGGTGAGCAAGGTCCAGCATTTGAAGGACCAGCTGAGAAAGAAAGATAGCCTTGAGGGAGTTGAAGGCTTTCTGAGTAGCAGGGGACCAAGACCAGACCCTAGCCTTCTTGGTAAGGTTGAGGAGGGGATGGGTGATTGTGGAATAGTTGGGGATGAATTGCCTGTAGAAGTTAGCAAAGCCAAGGAAGGAACAAACATCTTTGACTTTAGAGGGAGTTGGCCATTGTGAAATACCAGCAAATTTGACAGGGTCCATGATAAGCTCACCAGAATAGATGATTATCCCAAGGTATTCAACTTGGGGAATAGTAAAAGTGCATTTCTCCAGTTTGAGATGGAGATCAAGTTCTGTCATCCATTGGAGGACACAGGAGGTGCATTCCTAATGGGTGTTAGCATCAGGGAAGGAGATGAGAAGGTTATCCATGTAGATAATGAGCCATCCTTCAGTGATTATATCCTGGAATAAATCATTCATGAATCACTGGAAAGTAGCAGGTGAGTTATTCAGACTAAAGAATATCATCATGGGTTCAAAAAGCCCCTTATGTGTAATAAAGGCAGCCTTCCATTGATGTCCATCTCAAATGCAGACATTGTTGTAACCCTATTGGACATTGAACTTAGTGAAAAGCTGAGCATTACAGAGTTTGTCAATGAGATCAGAGATAAGAGAAAGGGGGTAGGCATCCCAATTGGTATGTTCATTGAGATACCTATAATCTTGGCAAGGGTGGAGTTTGCCATTCTTCTTCTTAACAAAAAAAAGGGATGAAGCTTGAGAAAAGTTAGAGGGACAGATCTTCCTGGCCCAAAGGTTCTCTTTAAGGAAAGCTTCTGTGACCTATTGCTCTGGTGGAGATAAGGGATAAACCTTTCTGATCTTTGGGACAAACATGTCCTTCAGATTGATCTCATGATTATAGAGGCAAGAGAGTAGAAGATGGTTGAGGGTTTTCAGGATGTCAGAGAATACTGATGAGAACTGGGAGTATTCAGGGGGAAGAGTGGTCTTGGGTTTGGCTTTTTCAGCCTCAATAGCAAGCTCAGTAGATGTAGTAAGCCAAGCAAAAGTGATTTCTGGGAGATAGAAGGAGCAGTGATCTAAGATCCTGCTAGAGTGGTGATTATAGAGCAAGTCATTAATTGACTGCTCAGATGTGACATAGTCCAAATAGCAGACCAAGAGCTTATCATGGGGGATGATGATGTCTTCAAGGAGTCCATCAAACTGAGGTTTATGGATGGAGTTGACACAGTAGGTAGTTGCATCTGAGGGGGAGTCTGGAATGGTAAGCATGTTGGCCATTCAGTTGATAGTGGGGTTTGTGGCCTGGAGCCATGGGTATCTGAGGATAATGTTCTCCTTCCCACATGCAATTATATAGCAGGAAACTGGGAGAGTAAATTGCTCAAAGCAGAGGAGGTTGCAAGTTCTGATGATCTTGCCTTTCTTGTTTTCCAAGTGGTCAACATTGTGGATGACAATTGGTTCAGAAAGTTTAGTGGTGGGGAGTTGATTCTTCTTGATAAAGTCCCAGTTGATATAGTTGATCTGTGCTCCACTGTCAATGAGAGCACAAGTAGCTACAACTTTCTTGGCACAGGATAAGGGGGAAACTTGGATCACAATTTTCATAGATTTCTTTGAAGTGGATACAAGTACAGGTGCATAAGAGAAGGAGAGAGTACCTTGCATAGGGAAGGTACTCCATTTTCTTCTTTCATTCTTTCTCAGCTACTACTCTCACCACCCTATCATCAGATTCATTATCACTAACCTCCTTGAGCTTCATTGTTGATTCTTAAGCAGAAACTGTCTTGATATGAGAAATGTCCTTGGTGGTGGCAGGAAAGAAAGAAGAGGTGGGGAAGTTAGAGCAGGCAGTATTGATATGGCCAGGTTTCTAGCATCTGAAACAAAGTTTATTTTTGATGCAGAAGGCCCTACCTGCATCAGTCAATCAGCCCTTCTTTATAGCATCCATATTCATAGTGTTTGGATCTTTCTCCTGCTTAGATATAGTAGTAGAGGGGAATAAGGGAATTCAAGCAAACATGCAAGGATTCTTTCATTATTGTTCTATAGAGAGGGCATGCTCCATAGTTCCTTGGAAGTGAGCAGCTTTGGTGTACCACTCAGCAATGGAGGAGAATATCATATCCAGGTTGTGGATGCAATGTGAGAGGTAGGATATAAGTCCAGTTTTGTAGTAGCTGATGAGAATGTTATTGTCAGTGATTTTAGCCATAATGACTCAGTTTTGAAACTTAGCAGTGTACTCAGTGAGGGAAGGCATCCATTTGCCTTTCTTTCCCTGCTTCATCTGTGTATTTGCCAACCAATGGATGGTAGCATTAATCATGTCCTGTTGTTGGAAAACCTTCAGAAATGCTGTTATGCTAGGCTCAGGTAGGGACAGGTGTAGACCTTGCTGTGGAGGAAGAGGAAGAAGCAAACCAAGGGTAAGCTTTAAAACAAGTAAAAGGCAACAAATGAAGTGTTGTGCCTTAGTAGTACCAGCTACACTTTCAGGAATGTGTCAAAGTCAGATGCTGATGACTCTCTGAATAAGTACCAGGACACAAGTAGTGGATTTCAAGTACATAGGTACAAGGATAGAGGAGATGTGAAGACTGTGAGGTAATCACAAGGTAAAAGTAGTGTGAAGAGAGAGGAGACTAGAAGTATGCTACTTTATAGTACAATGAATAGAGTTCAAGTGAAGAACAACTAGGTAATCATGCTGATGGAGAATGAGTAAGGTATCCATGTGGAAACAGATGGAAACAGATGGAATAATTATTAGTCAGCTAATGAAGAGATAGAATACCCAGGCAAAGGATATAACAAGAAAGTGGTCTAGGTTAAGCTAGAATGTGAGAAGAGTGGAATATATAGTGAAATGTGAACAGGAGAGCACCAAAGGTGTGAGAAGAGCAGAAGCTAAGAGCAATGTGAAAGAGAAGAAGAGAAAAGAGAGGAAAAATATAACAAATGCAGAGGTGAAATGGGAAAACTTTCCCATGGTAATGGTCATGCCAGAGATACACTTCTTCCAGTATATTGCAGCCTATAACAGTGCTGGTCCCTTGGTTATAAACAAAAGGGCAAAGATGATCTTCTTCTCATTGAAGTTGTTATGGTGGCAATATGGCATACTGTGCAGATAAGCCTAAACCTAACCTGATGTGGACCTTGGGGTTGTACTAGTGTCAATGTCAGTGTCAATAGGAAGAATAAAAGAGTAAAATGGTAAATGCCTGACCCTAGATGTAGTGCAGGACTTAGGGAAGGGAATACTCAGGGTAGTTAAGCCTGAGGAGTGAAGTTCAAACACTAGCTTGTCTATTGAGATGCCTATATGGCTAAACAAACAAAGTGCTCAAAGCTGGGGAGCTAAGAGCTACATGGGCAGCCTATTTATACTATATAGAGTGATGCACAGATTACCAAGCCTGTCTGAAATAAATACTAAAAAGGTAACTGGGCATAGGGTGAGGGTAAAGGGTATGACTAAGTAGCCATGCATATCAATGGTCTTAAATGGAAGAGAAGTAATAAAATGGAAGGGAAGATTTCAGGGTCAATGGATATGAATATAGCACCTTAGCCTTGAAGCCAAGGAAATTCCATCTGGATCTCTGCCACAGATCAGATCCAAGATCAGATGTCATCTAGATTAGATTGGGAGATACCATCATTTGAGATCTGCTGCTAATCCTGTGCTAACCCTTTAGTCAAGATATACTCTGAATAGAACTAACCATAGCCTAGAGTTTGGCTCAATCTGGCATAGGAGTCTCATGGTCATGTGATGGTCATGTGACTCTTGTCCATCTAAACTGTTATATTCATAACAGAAGTCATAGACCACACTGTTAACAAAGAAATAGAACTGGACTGTGTCCAGCCAGTTCTTGGCCTTGGATTGATTGCCATCAAAGTGCTCAGGGGCACTGAGATGAAGTTCTGTTGGTTTAGTGGACAAGGAAAAGTGGTGGTTGTTAAAGAGGACTGAGAACAAGGAAGGGTAAATGCAGATCAGTGAGACACAGGTCTTGTGTGTTGAACTACTAAAAGCTTCTGAGGCCTGAGGGCATTCTAACACTACTGAGGATGAAGGCTTTGGGCTAGAGCCAACAGAACTAGGCAAAAGATAGAAGAACAAAGACAAGAGGCTTGGACTTGTGAAAGCAGAGAGCTCAAGTGCACAAGACTGGGGTTAGCCAGACTTGCACCTCTCCTTTATATATTACAGAAGTGCACACAGACCATGTTCAATGGACTGGCCCTAAACTATAGTACAGTAAGCTGTCCAATAGCAAAACTAGAGCAGGGACCTAGAAATACATGAGGTAAACATAAGGCAATCTAGACTGGTCTAGACTTGTGACAAGTGAAAAGGTGAAAGTATGAAGAAGTGAAATAGTGAAAAGGTAAAGATGTGAAAGGGTCACATGATGTGACAATGTGAAGAGTTGCAAGGATGAAGTGAAAATGAAGAAAATGTAATAAAAATTATAACACTATCCCATCTTTAGCTCTCATATTCCAGATAAGAGGTAGCAAGAGGAACAGATGTTGTGAAATTGTCATATGGTTGGAAAAGAGAACAGAAATCTTGCAAGGAAAGAGAGACAATTCTTCAGGGGGCAGAAGAATGTTGCTGATGGAAATCTTTGACAGCTTGTGGAGCATTGTGAAGATGATCACTGGGTTCCCAGATATGAT
>JBBPKN010000202.1:0-37852 GCA_038089275.1 Pulveroboletus cf. rosaemariae | reverse complement strand
AGATATGATCAACTTCATCAAAACCCTTTCAATAAACCAAATACTCCAGTTTTCCTTTTTTCAATCTAGAATCCACAATATACACAACTTCCCATTCCAATTCCCTATCTTCTGTGACATGAATTGGATCAGGGTAAAGGATGGGTTGTTCAGGTAGAGTATCATGGAATGGTTTTATTCTAGACACATTGATAACAGGATGAATTTTGATTTTCTTTGGCATCAGCAATTTGACAGCATTTGGCATAGTATCAATGATTGTATATGGTCCAATCCACTTTTGTGATAACTTTCTAGAAGAATAGGGAAGCTTCAGATGTTCTGTGGAGAGCCATACTTTTTGCCCTATTTGATATGATGGTGCCTCTGATCTCTTTTTCTCTGCTTGCCTTTTCATTTTTTCCTGTGCTTGGGCTATAGCTTGTTGGGTTTCCTGATGTGTTGCTTGAATTTCTTTTGCAAATGCATTCGAGGTTTTCTCTGGAGTAAAACCCAACCAAGAACAATAGCATTTTGTGATGGAAAAAGGAGTATTTTGTATGGCAGATGAAAATGCATTATTATAAGAGAATTCTGCCATCTTGATCCATTCTGCCCATTGATCTTGATTTTTGGCTATGAAAAGCCAAAGATATTGTTCTAGTTTCCTGTTAATTTGTTCTGTTTGTCCATCTGTTTGGGGATGAAAAGAAGTAGAAAGTTTTTGGGAAATGCCTAAAAATTTACAGAGGTCATTGGTGAAAGCTGAAGCAAATTGTGGACCTCTGTCTGAAACTATGGATGTCAGTAGACCATGTCTACACCAAACATTGTCCCTAAATAGTTTAGCTAAGTCAAGGAAAGAAGTTTTTGAAGAAAGACAAGGAATAAAAACAGCTTTTTTTGAAAATCTGTCCACTACTATCAATATTGCATCAAATCCATTTGATACTGGAAGTCCCATAATAAAATCTGTTGATATATCCTTCCAAGGTTCGGAAGGAATTGGAAGAGAAATAAGTTTGCCTGCTGGTGCTTTTTGTGAACCCTTTATAAGAAAGCATGCTTGACAGGATTTAATATAAAGGAAAGTGTCTTTTGCCATGTTTGGCCAAAAGAAATATCTTTTTAACATGTGCAGTGTTCATTGTTGTCCTTCATGTCCTGCTATAGGAGAATCATGGCATAAATGTAATGCTTCTATTCTTAATTCTTCTGGAATAAAAATTGTGTTTGTTTCTTGATGGACTAGGTATCCTTTATCTGAATTATAACACAACTCCGGAAGATCATCTTCCAGAAGGGAGGTAGTTGCAGTGATAACATCTAAAAGAAAAGTATTTAAAAGGAGGGTGGATCATGCAGGGAGGGGAGTGAAGCAAGAGGGTGGAAGCATGACAATCTGGTGATTAGGTTCATGGGTGAGAATTCCATGATTAATCCATCATGAAAGCATGTCAGTGTAACCATTAGAAGTGCCCAGTTTGTAAATGATGGTGAACTGATATTCCATAAGTGTTTCAACCCAACAAGCTTGGTGACTAGATAAATCTTGAGGCTGTTTCCAATGTTCTAAGGCTTGATAATCAGTCCATATTTCAAAATGAACATGATCAATTAAAAGATGTCACCATTCCTTAAGAGCCCAAATAACAGCTAATAATTCTTTATCATAGATAGGATAATTCTGCTTCACTGGAGAGAGAGAGTGGGAGAGATAGGCAGCTGGTTTCCAAGCACCATTGACCAGATAAGAAAGAATCACTCCTGTAGCAATGTCGCTAGCATCTGTTTCCACATATACTGCTTTAGTGGAATCTGGGTAGACCAGAAAAGGTGCAGTGCTCATAATATTCTTGAGAGTAACAAAAGCTTTTTGTTGAGGAACATCCCAAGAAAATGTCTGGTTCTTTCATGTGAGATCATTGAGAGGATGAGCTATATCAGCAAAGCCTTGAATAAAGTAATGATAGTAGTTGGCTAGTCCTAGGAAAGCTTGAACTTGTTTGAGTGTGCAAGGAATGGGCCAATCTTGAATGGCTTGAATTTTATTCATCTGCATTTCCACCCCATCTTTTGACATGACCATTTCCAAACAATTTACTTTTTCCTGGATAAAATAACATTTAGATGGTTTCAGGAATAAATCATTATCCATAAGCTGCTGTAATACTTGAGATACCATGGCAGCATGCTCTGCTCAAGTTTTTTCTTTAGAGAAAATAATAATATCATTAATATAAACTAGAACAAAAGCCCATAAATTGTGAAAAAGATCATTAACCATGGTTTGGAAAGTGCCTGGACTATTGCACATTCCAAAATACATTACCAATGGTTCATAAGCTCCTAAAGGAGTAGTAAAAGCTCCTTTTCATTCATCACCTGCCTTCATTTGAATATTATTGTAGCCCCATCTTAAATCAAGTGTTGTAAATAAATCTGCTCCTTTTAAATGATCAATGAGTGTGGAGATTAATGGAAGAGGATAGTTATTTTTGATGGTCCAATCATTGAGATACCTATAGTCAATGACCATTTGTTTATCTCCATCTTTTTTGCTAATAAAAAATACAGGTGAAGTCTGTGAAGATTTAGATGGTCTAATATATCCTTTTTCACTTTCCTTTTTGATAAATTCTCAAACTTCTGTCATTTTGGAATTAGAAAGAGGAATGACTCTACCCTTTTTTGGTATAAACCCTTTTTTTAATTCAACTCCATGATTCCATGGTTTTCTTGTTGGCATTCACTCTAATTGCTTTTGTGAGAATATTTTTAAGAACTTCCAGAATTCTTGTGGGACCTGTTTTTTTAAATCTTCAATGTCAGTGTTTACCTGCCTATGAGCTACCTGATTAGTGAAAGAAATCTTTTTATTTTTCCAATCTATTATTGGATTATAATGCTTGAACCAGTCATATCCAATAATAAGATCACATGTGCCTAGAATTAATACTAGTGCTTCGATTTCTTCTTGATGTTGACAATTGGTGGCATCAAGGAAACTGATTTGAAGTTGAACTTTGAATTTTATTCTTCCTCCTCTTCCTTCAGTGCCATCTGCATTTATTATGGCTACATCTTGCTGTAAAGGAATTTGTTTTAGTTTATATTTTTTTGACCAACCTTTTGTTGATAAATGTTACAACTGCTCCAGTATCTAATAGAGCCATTAGTTTCTGTTACACTAGGCCCAGGTAGGGACAAGCATAGACCTTGCTGTGGAAGAAGAGGATAAAGTGAATCAAAGGTAAGCTTCAAGATGAGTGGAAGGCGACAAACAAAGTGTTGTGCCTTTAGAAGTACCAGCTACACTTTCAGGGGTGTGCCGAGATCAGATGCTGATGACCCTCTGGATAAGTGCCAGGACACAAGTAATAGATTCCCAGTATATAGGTACAAGGAGCAGTGGAGATGTGAGAACTGTGAGGTGATCACAAGGTAGAAGTAGCATGAGAAAAGAGAGGACAGGAAGTATGCTACTTTATAGTACAGCTTAATAGAGTTGAAGTGGAGATAAAGTGAGTAATCATGCTGATGAATGATGAGTAAGGTATTTATATAGAAATAGATGGAAAGAGATGAAATGATTATGAGTCAGCTGATTAGAGATAGAAGGCCCAGGTAAAGGGTGTAACAAGAGAGCAGTCTAGGCTAGGCTAGAATGTGAGAAGAGTGGAATCTATTGATAACAAATGAGCAAGAGAGCACCTAAGGTGCATGAAGAGCAGAAGCTATGATAAGAGAAAAGAAAAAAGAGAAAAGAAAAGAGGAAAACATAACATTACCCCCCTGCTAGGGGTGGAAGACTCATGACACCTCAAAAGGCATTATAGGAGGATCTGGGGGAGCTGGTGATGTTGGTCCAGCCAACCTTGTTGATAACGTCATTGCAGAAGTCATCATCAGTGTGATATGAAGGCAGAGGGGGTGACAAAGCCATGGGAGGGCAGTGGTAGGAGCCCTGGGAGCAGTGAGAACTGTGTGAGCAGCAGGAGGAGCAGGAGGAACTGTGAGAGGAGGTGTGGGAGGAACTGTGGGAGGAGAAAGAGAAGGAGGAGACAAGTGGATTAATGACATGATGCTGAGCTGGGCAGCAAGCTTGAGTATGTCCTGGGTGCCAATGGAGGCAGTAGAGACATTGATAGGAGGGGCAGTTGATGCAAATGTGACCCAGGTATTAGCAGTGGAAGCACACTTCATGAAAGTGAGGATGGGAAGGAGAAAGGTGGCTGTCACCATGAAGGCCACTCCACCAGGCTTCGGTGTGTTTGAGCACAGCAAGCTCATTATCATCGAAAGGAGAGGAAGAGGCAGAGGGTGTGAAAGCAATATACCCTCTGGCAGCAGCCAGCTCATGCATATATTGGTCAAGGTCAGTAAGGAACTCACCCATGTGCATCTGATAGGTAAGGATCTTGATGTTGGATAAGAGTTCCCTGTGAATAGACATGATGAGGGCTTGGGCAAGAGAGACATGAGCATGAGGGATGTGGGCAAGAGTGGAGACCAAGAGAGGAAGATGAAGGAGCTGCATATATATCTGGTAAATAAGCCAGAGTGGTGAGAACATGTCAAGGTGTGAGCTGATGGGGATGGCAAGGCAGGAGTTCATGATATAGGTCATGACCCAATGGAAGTAATTGGAGAATGGGGTGCCCTGATGAAGGGCATGCATGGAGAGTGATAGATCAATGCTGAGAATTCCAGTGGACTGGGTGTCAATGGCAGGCAGTGGGACCAGGATGGGAGCAATGACAGCGGGGCCAATGGTAATAGCAGGGGGTAAAGCTACAAAATCCTCAGAAGGAAGTTCCAAAGCAAGTACAGAGAGAGGAGAAGAAAAAGTGTCAGTGAGAGAGAATGGAGAAGATATGAGTGACAGCTCATCAGGGACTTCCTCAGTGGGAAGTTGTGATGTGAATGGAGGTGGGGTGTCAAGAGGAGTGTTGCATGACTGAAAACCTTGATTAACAGTGAAAGTCATTGTTACTTTGGGCAGTGGTTGGGTTTCTTGGTGAGATGAGGAGGGAGAGGAGCAGATGAGGGGAAGTGGTGAGGGTGGAGGAGTTTATACTTATCCAAAGTGGACTTGGAACATTTCAGGTTCCATTCCAGTTCCCAGGAGTTGTCTTCTGCCAAATACTCTTTCCAATGGATCAGAAATTGACAGTTACCCAGGGGACCTTGATGTTTTAATATCTGCTCTATTTCATATTCCTCCTCACCTTCTATAAGATCTGGAGGGGGAGCAGGGAAGTTCTTTCCATAAATGTCATTTTCACGATAGGGCAATAACAACGATGTGTGAAAAACTGGATGGATTTTCCATGTGGATGGAAGGCAAAGGTGATAGGTAATGGGGGAAAGGACCTCTGTGATGGTAAAGGGTCCTTTCCATTTGGGAGAGAGTTTCAGATGAATGACAGCCTGTTTCAAATTGTGGGCTTTTAACCACACCTTATCTCCTTTGGCAAATGGGGAGAAGGTGGAATGGATGTGGGATGCCATGGTTTGGCAGGCTAGATCATGGGCTACAAGTGCTTTATCATGAGCAGCAAGGAGTGCCTTAGTGCGATCAGCAACAGCAGGCATTAGTGATTCATCAATTATAGAAGAAAGGGCATGGGGTTCATATTCCATCATGAGATAGAATGGAGATTGCCCTGTGATGGAGTGGGGGTAACAATTGTGGACAAATTCAGCATGGGTGATAGAATCAGCCCATCCAGTGGGGTTGGAACTGCAGTAGATGCAAATGTATGTCTCAATTTCCTGGTTGACTCATTTAGTTTCACTGTCAGATTGAGGATAGTATATGGTGGAGAGGGATAAATTGTACTCAAGGAGTTTCCCAAGCTCCTTAGCAAAGGCTGAGGCAAATTAAGAGCCTTGATCAGAGATGATCTTATTATAAAGACCATATCAGAGGTAGACTTTGTGGAAAAAGAGGGTGGTGATACCCTTGGCAGTGACAGATTTCTTGGTGGGGCAGAGAATTACCCCCTTCGTAAGCCTGTGGTCAACCACAACTAGCAAGGCATTGAAGTCGGAGAAAGGAGGGAGATCAGTGATAAGATCACAAGAGATCTGTTGAAAGGGGCAAGTGGCAGTGGAGCAGATGGGAGAAAGAGCAGGGTGAGAGGGATGAGTATTTGCCTTATTTTGTTGGCAAACAGGGCAACCAGCAATGTAGTTGCAAATGAAAGAGGCAAGACCAGGCCACCAAAACTCAGCAGAGACAAGTTGGCAGGTTTTAAGATAACTGGGGTGGCTGGTGGAGGGATAGTCATAACATTGGTGGAGAATGGCATGATGGAGATTAATGGAGGAAGGGATAAAGACATGGTTGCAGTAAGTAAGCAAACTGTCAATTTTCTTCCAATTGAAGGTGTGAGAGTGCAGGAATTTCTCATCTGTGGAAGCATCCTGTTTCTGCAGGATGAAGAGTTGAAGGGGATCACCTTGTTGATGTTTCTTAATATGGGCAGAAAGGTTAGCATTAATGAGGTTGACAAAGAGTTCGGGTGGAAGGAGAGTAACTTCCTGATTATCCTGAGAAGTGTCAGGACAAAGATCAGGGTGGCAGAAGAGGGCATCCAGCCCAGCAAGGGAGGTACCGGCAATGTGGGAGAGTTGCAGGTTGAAGTCAGCAATGTCAAGAAGCCAGTGAGCTTGTCATCAGTTAAGCTTCTGAGGGAATTTGAAGTAAGTCAGGTTTTTATGGTCAGTGAAAACCTGAATGGGAGTAGAGGAGCTGAGGAGGTATTGCCTCCAGGCTTTGAGAGCATGGATGACCACAAGAAGTTCATGATCATAGATGTCGTAATTCCACTTGGTGGCAAAGAATGTCAGGGAGAGATAGGAACAGGGATGCCAGTCCCTGTTCTTGTCAGTTTGGAGGAGAATACCACTGGATGCATAGGCAGAAGCATCAGTGGCAATAGCAAATGGGTAGGTAAGATCTGGCATTTGCAAGACCAGCTGGAAGAGAAAGATAGCCTTGAGAGAATTGAAGGCTTTTTGAGCAGCAGGGGACCAAGACCAAGCCATAGATTTCTTGGTGAGGTCAAGAAGAGGACGGGCAATAGTGGAGTAGTTGGAGATGAATTGCCTGTAGAAGTTAGCAAAGCCAAGGAAAGAATGAACATTCTTGACTTTTGAAGAAGTGGGCCACTGGGAAATGCCAGTGAGCTTGATGGGGTCCATGGCAAGCTCACCAGGACAAACAATCATCCCAAGATATTCAACTTGGGGAACAGTGAAGGTGCATTTCTCCAGTTTGAGGTAAAGATCAAGTTCCATCATCCATTAAAGAATACAGGCAGTGCGTTTCTGATAAGTATTAGCATCAGGGAAGGAGATAAGGAGGTTATCCATGTAGATGATGAGTCATCCCTCAGTAATCATATTCTGGAATGAATTGTTTATGAAACACTGGAAAGTAGCAGGTAAGTTGTTTAGACCAAAGAATATCACCATGGGTTCAAAAAGCCCCTTATGGGTAATGAAGGCAGCTTTCCATTGGTGTCTGTCTTGGATATGGACATTGTTATAGCCCTGGTGGATGTCAAACTTAGTGAAAAGCTGAGCATCATGGAGCTTGTTGATGAGGTTGAAGATAAGAGGAAGAGAATAGGCATTATGAACAGTGTGCTCATTAAGATACCTATAATCTTGACAAGGGCAGAGTTTACCATCCTTTTTCTTGACAAAGAAGAAGGATGACACTTGGGGGAATTTGGATGAACAGATCTTCCTGGCTCAAAGGTTCTCTTCAAGAAATGCTTCCATGGCCTGTCATTCAGGGGAGGATAAGGGGTAAACCTTACTGATCTTCAGAATGAATGTGTTCTTCAGATTGATCTTGTGATCATATGAGTGAGAGGGTGGAAGATGGTCTAGGGTTTTCAGAGTGTCAAAGAATACTGACATGAACTGAGAATATTTGAAGGAAAAAGTCATCTTGGGTTTGGCCTTTTCAGCCTCAATAGTGAGCTCAGTGGATGTGGTAAGCCAAGCAACAGTGATCTCCAGGAGATAGAAGGAGCAGCAATCTAAGATCCTGCTGGAGTGGTGGTCATAGAGCAATTCATTAATAGATTGCTCTGGGGTGATGTAGTTCAGATAGCAGACCAAGAGTTCATCATGAGGGACAATAATATCTTCAAGGAGTCCATCAAACTGTGGTTTATGGACAGAGTTGATGCAATAGGTGACATCATTGGAGGGGGAATCTGGAATGGTAAGCATGTTTGCCATCCAGTCAATGGTGGGGTTCATGGCCTGGAGCCATGGGTATCCAAGGATGATGTTCTCCTTCCCACATGCTATGATGTAGCAGGAAACTGGGAGAACTGATTGTTCAAAGCATAGAAGAAGGTTGCAAGTTTGGGTGATCTTGCCTTTCTTATTCTTGGAGTGGTCAACATTCTGAATGATGATTGGTTTGTTGAGCTTTTTAGTAGGGAACTGGTTCTTCTTGATGAAGTCCCAGTCAATGCAATTGATTTGTGCTCTGCTATCAACAAGAGCATGAGTGGCTACGAATTTCTTGGCATGAGTAGAGGGGAAAACTTGAATTGCAATCTTCATAGATTTCTTGAAAGTGGATACAAGTACAGGTGCGCAAGAGAAGAAGGGAGTACCTTGCATAGGGGAGGTACTCCATTTTAAAAACCCTGCCTTTCCATCTTCTTCTTTCACTCTTTCTTCATGACTATTCTTGCCACCCCATCATCTGATTCATTATTGCTAACCTCCTCAATCTTTATCATCAGTTCTTTGGCAGAAACTGTTTTGATGCAAGGAGTTTCCTTGGTGGTGGGGGAGGAAGAAGAAGCAGGGAAATTTGAGCAGACCATGTTGATATGACTGGGTTTCTGGCATCTAAAACAGAGCTTATTCTTGATGCAGAAGGCCCTACCTGCTACAGTCAGGTGTCCCTTCTTTATGGCATCTACATCCATTGCATTCAGATCTTTTTCTGGTTTGGACATGGTAGAGGGGGACATGGGAGTCCAGGCGAATGCATGAGGATTCTTTCACTGTTGTTCTATAGAGTGAGCACACTCCATAGTTCCTTGAAAGTGAGTGGCTTTAGTATACCACTTGGCAATTGTAGAGGGAATCATATCCAGGTTATGGATGTAATGTAATAGGTAGGATGTGAGTCCTGTTTCAAAGTATCCAATGAGGATGTTGTTGTCAGTGATTTTAGCAGTGACAACACAGTTCTGGAACTCAGCAGTGTATTTAGCAAGGGAAGGCATCCATTCACCTTTCTTTCCCTGCTTCATCTGGGTGTTCGCCAACCAATGAATGGTGGCATTAACTGTGTCCTGTTGTTGGAAAACCTTTAGGAACACAGAGGTGAAATGGGAAAACTTTCCCATGGTGACAGTCATTCCAGAGATACACTTCTTCCAGTACATTGCAGCCAATGACAGTGCTGGCCCTTTAGTTATAAATGAAAGGGCAAATGCAATCTTCTTCTCATCAGAGTCGTAGACCATGCTGTTAATGAAGAGGTAGAACTGGACTGTGTATAGCCAGTTCTTGACCTTGAATTGATTGCCATCAAAGTGCTCAGGGACACTGAGATGAAGTTCTGTAGGCTTGGTGGTGGAGATAGAGAAGCCAGACATAGCAATGGATGGAGAGGGGTGAGGTTGAGGAAGGGTAAATGCAGGTTGGCATCAGACTGGGGTAGGAGATAGTGGTGTCTGGGCTCAGGGGATCTGCAAGGAAGAAGAGAGTTTATAAGCAAGATCACAGTCTTTTCATACTTCTTCTTGAGAGGGGACAAGGATATCCATGAGCACATCTTCTGGTGTGGAAGGGCAATCCAGAGGAGAGGGGTTCTCGGATTCTGAAGTGGATTTGAGAGGGTCTGAGGTAGAGGCACAAGGCTCACCTCAGAGAAAGTCAAACAGCAAGAGTTATTTGGGCAGAATGGTGGGAGCAGACTAGAGCAATGCTAGCCACAAGTAGAATATGCTACTTCTTTTGTTACACTAGGCCTAGGTAGGGACAAGCATAGATCTTGCTGTGGAAAAAGAGAATGAAGCAAACCAAAGATAAGCTTCAAGATGAGTGAAAGGCAATAAACGAAGTGTTGTGCCTTTAGAAGTACCAGCTACACTTCCAGGGGTGTGCCGAGATCAGACACTGATGACCCTCTGGATAAGTGCCAGGACACAAGTAATGGATTCCCAGTACATAGGTACAAGGAGCAGTGGAGATGCGAGAACTGTGAGGTAATCACAAGGTAAAAGTAGCATGAGAAAAGAGAGGACAGGAAGTATGCTACTTTATAGTACAGCTTAATAGAGTTGAAGTGGAGATAAAGTGAGTAATCATGCTGACAAATGATGAGTAAGGTATTCATATAGAAATGGATAGAAAGAGATGAAACGATTATGAGTCAGCTAATTAGAGATAGAAGGCCTGGATAAAGGGTGTAACAAGAGAGCAGTCTAGGCTAGGCTAGAACATGAGAAGAGTGGAATCTATTGATGACAAATGAGCAAGAGAGCACCTAAGGTATGCGAAGAGCAGAAGCTATGATGAGAGAAAAGGAAAAAGAGAAAAGAAAAGAGGAAAATGTAACAGTTTCCCCATGTGTTCCCATTTTTCTTTTCCTTTTCTTATTATCTGTGTTTCCAGCATAAATTCATCTCTTCCTGATAATACATTAAGGGTTTTTTCCAAATCTGTAAAAGGTGAACTGCAAACAAAAAAAATTTCTTTTTTTTTTTGTGAGGAATTAAGCACCATGTTATTGCCCATGGCCAAGCTCTGAAAAGACCCCTCAGAAGCAAAGGAACTAGAATTGAAAAACTTTACAGCAGTACCTGAGTTAATTAATTTGCAACCTTAACCACCTTGATTAGTCAAAGTTACCCTTGAAAAGACACTTTAGCCTTTTGCTCTACTTCAAACTTATCTCTGAAATATGCTTTGACTTCCTCTATACTACTCCAGGGCATATTAATTTCCTGGATACTTGCTTGCTGATTTTGTTAAGCTGCCTTAGCTTGCAGCATTCTCATATCTATTGGGTTGGCAGTGTACCAACCATTACTGTCTGGCTCTGTGGAGAAATCTTCAAATCTGACGATCTGGAATGTGGCCCTATTATCAACCAGGGTGCCAGTTCTAGCAGAGTAAGGGGGGGTGAACAGAAGTGAAGATTTATAGTCCCTTGCAATATGTCCCTTCTTATGGCACTTCCAACATTCTTGTTGTGCCACTATATTTTGCACATCCACCTCCATTGGAGTGTCTATTTGGGTTGTTGGGAGAGAAGCAACCAGGGGCAGGAGGTCCTCTGGAAGCATTGTACCTTGGTTGGAAGCAGTTAGTGGGTGCTTGCCCTCTTTTCACTGCCATTCTTTCAAAAGCTCTCTCAATGCTTCTAAACTGCTCCTTTAACTCTCTTACCAATTTCTTCAACCTCTGGAGACATGTGTGCAAGTATATTCTATATTGCACTTGCACCCATAGTAACTTCATTGTGTGTTCATCCACAATATCTGAATCTCCTCTCAACATCTCAAATTCCTGGAGGTAATCATCAATTGATCTCATTTGCCTAAGACTTTCTATTTTCTTTAAAGTCTCATGAGCAAGTTCATCAATGTGAAAATACTCCTTTATTTCTGTGGCCAAGTCCCCAAACTTCAGCCATGCCTTGATTCCTCTTATCTCCCTTTGTTCTTGATTATTGATAATGTATTCTTGTTCATTCTCAATATATTTTTTCAAGGTTAGCTGCGCAAATCCTTCTGCTTTTCCTGATAATCTTGATAGGACTGCTGTAGTCATGATGCAGTCATTTTTCCAGTCAATTTCATATGTTCAAATGGTAATAA
The DNA here is from genome assembly GCA_038089275.1 of Pulveroboletus cf. rosaemariae. Taxonomy (NCBI): domain Eukaryota; kingdom Fungi; phylum Basidiomycota; class Agaricomycetes; order Boletales; family Boletaceae; genus Pulveroboletus; species Pulveroboletus cf. rosaemariae. The sequence continues at coordinate 25,994 of JBBPKN010000202.1, read as the reverse complement.
GAGCCCACCACTGTCTTCATTTCTTTTGGTCTCCATTCCATTTCCCTGGATCTGCAATCTTTCTTGCACTATTCTTAGATCCAAAAAGATCCTGGAGTTGCTCCACCAATCCTGTTTGGTCTGAAAACATTGTTGGCCTTGAAGGTGAATGAATTGACTGCTGGAGCAGGTTGACAAACAGTGAGCTCAGTCTTGGCTCTTCCTGGGTTGAAAAGGAGGGGTTGGGCAGGGAGTAAAGGGGCTCTAGAATATCTGGGCTGGACTTGCTGGTTTCAGGTGGCTGTGAATACTCTGTGTCCCCCAGAACTCCGAACTCTCCTTCTCCTAAATATGACATATTTGCTTAACAATCTGATGATACAGGGTACTCCTGTGGTCCTAAAACCTCTCTTTGGTGCTTTAAAAAGGGCTGAGGGATGAAGGGAGTAAAGACAATCAGTAGTTGCTACTTGTCAATCTCTTGCTCTCTTTGCTGTGAAATCCTTTTCTGTTTGATGATTGAACTCATCAAATCTCCTTTGAAAACTTTCTCTCCCTTTTTCATTTCCTTCAAATCCTAGAATAGCTTTGTCTACTAGATTGATGAAAGTAGCTTCATGTCCCCAGAGATAAGTCTTTCTTGGGCTCATATGAAAAGGAAATACTTCTTCTGACAGCACTAACAGTAACTAGTTGAAATGCAACCTTTGATGCATTGACTAAATCCTAACACCTAGCTTGGTGTGTGCTGATAATCCTAAGTCCTGGATAGTGCTTTTAGACTAGTGGCACTGAACTAGGCAAAGTGTAGAGAAATGTTAAGAGCCAAGTAAAACAAGAACTAGAAGGTTCAAGTGTGCAAGACTGGGAAAACCCAGGCTTGAGCCACCCTCCTTATATATGGCTACAGTATGTGCACAGACCATGTAAATGGTGCTGGCCCTAAAGTAATGTACAGTAATCTGACCAGTAGCAATAAAGGAGTGGGGACCTAGAAATACATGTATTAAACATGAGGCATGACATCAGAGTCTAGATTGCTCTAGACTTGTGACATGTGAAGATGTGAAATGTGAAATAGTGAAGATGTGAAAAGGTCATGTGATGTGACAATGTGAAGAGTTGCAATGTTAATAAGATAAGTCCAAAAAGAGTAAAAATGAAAAAGTGCATTATAACACTACCCCATCTTTAGGTCTCGAATTCCAGACGAGACAGAGCTAGTGGTACAGAAATGGTCAAATTGGTGTATGGTTTGAAGCAAGAATGAAAGTCTTTTAGAGACAGACCACGAAGTTTTCTAGGGGCTGAGGGATTGCGAAGGTGAAAAGATGATGTTGCTTGAGGAGCATGTTGGAGGTGATCCTCTGATTCCCAAGTACAGTCTGATGCATTGTATCCTTTCCAATGTACCAAGTATTCCAATTTGCCCTTTTTTAATCTGGAGTTGACCACATATTCCACCTCCCATTCCTCATGTCCTTCTTCTGTTATGGCAATAGGGTCAGGACAAATGACTGGTTGTTGAGGAAGGGGATCATGATATGGTTTGACTCGTGATATGTTGACAACTGGGTGAATGTGTATGTTCACTGGTAGTTGCAATTTGACTGCATTGGGCAAGATATCTATGATGGTATATGGACCTATCCATTTCTGTGATAACTTTTTGGATGGATAGGGAAGGGATAGGTGCTCGGTAGATAACCAGACTTTTTGACCAATCTGGTATTGGAGTGCTTCCGACCATTTTGATTCTGCGATTTGAATCATCTTTTCCTTGGCTTTTTTCAATGATTCTTGGATCTGAGTGTTTGTTTGTTGGAATTCTTTCACAAATCCATGCGAGACTTTGTCTGTCTTGAAGCCCAGACATGGGAAGAACTTTTTGGTGATGGAGAAAGGCGTTGATTCCATTGCTGTGGAGAAGGCATTGTTATGTGAGAATTCCGCTATCTTTATCCAATCTGCCCAGGTTTCTTGCTTCTTTGCCACAAAGGTACGCAAGTATTGTTCTAACTCGCGATTTATCCTTTCTGTTTGACCATCTGTTTGGGGGTGAAAAGAAGTAGAGAGTTTTTGGTGTATGCCAAGGGAGTGGCATAACTCTTGTGTTAATGCAGAAGCAAATTGAGGTCCTCTGTCTGAAACAATAGATGATGGCAAGCCATGTCTTGATCAAACATGGTCACGAAATAGTTTAGCTAAATCTGATGAAGAAGTGGTTGTGAAACAAGGAATGAAAATCACTTCTTTTGAAAAACAATCCACCACTACTAGGATGGCATCAAAACCATTTGACTTTGGTAGTCCAGTAATAATGTCTGTAGAAATGTCTGTCCAAGGTTTAGAAGGAATAGGTAAAGGTAAAAGTTTGCCTGCTGGTGCCTTTTGCAAACTCTTCGTGAGGGAGCATGCTTGACAGGTCTTGATATAATTAATGACGTCCTGTGACTGTCCAGGCCAATAGAAAAATCATTTTAATAAATGAAGAGTTCTTCTTTGTTCTCCATGTCCTGCAATAGGAGAGTCATGACATATTTTTAAAGCTTCCATCCTAAGTTCTTTTGGTATAAATATTGTGTTTGATTGTTTATGTTGGAGATAACCTTCATCTGCATTATAACACAACCCAGGCCTGTCTTCGTTCAAAAAAGGGTGAGTAGCAGAGACAACATCCTATAGAAAAGAGGGGGAGATGACCAGGCCCTGGTAGGAAAGGGAGGAAAGGGTGGGGCAACACTTGGGGGTTAGGATCATGACATTCTTGTTGGGCTCCTGGATCACAGTACCATGATCAAAACACCGGAATAAAGCATTAGCCCTCCCATTGGCTATGCCAGGTTTATAGATGATGGTGAAACAGAATTCCATGAGCAATTCCACTCATCTTGCCTGCTGGGAAGAAAGATCTTGAGGTTTTCTCCAATGTTCCAAAGCCTGGTGATCCATCCAAATTTCAAAAGAGAGATGATCTATCAAAAGATGACGCCATTTGCGAAGTGCCTGAATGACTGCTAAAAGCTCCTTATCATAAATAGGATAGTTCCTTTCTGCAGTGTTTAAGGAGTGGGGTAAATAAGCCGCTGGGCACCAGTCCCCATTGACCAAATAAGAAAGGACCATGCCAGTGGCAATATCTGATGCATCTGTTTCAACTCGGACTGGCCGAGTGGAGTTGGGATAAACAAGGAAGGGGGCAGTGGACATAATATTCTTGAGAGAAACAAAAGCTTTTTGCTGAGGCCTGTCCCAAGAAAAAGCCTGATTTTTTTTTGTAAAATCATTAAGAGGACAAGCAATATCTGCAAAACCCTGAATAAAATGACAATAATAATTGGCCAACCCTAGAAAAGCTTGCACATGTTTAAGAGTTCTTGGCTGCAGCCAATCTTGAATGGCTTGAACCTTGTTCATCTGCATTTTGACCCCATCTTTAGACATGACTATACCAAGGTAATCCACTTTTTCTTGCATAAAGTAACATTTGGATGGCTTTAGAAAGAGATCGTTATCTTGCAGGCATTGTAGAACCTGAGCCACTAGTTTAGCATGTTCTTGTCAAGACTTATCTTTGGTGAAAATAATAATGTCATCAATATATACCAACACAAAAGCCCATAAATCGTGAAAAATATCATTAACCATAGTTTGGAATGTGCCCAGACTGTTGCACATGCCGAAATACATTACCAGGGGTTCAAAAGCCCCTATAGGCGTGGTAAAAGCACCTTTCCATTCATCACCTTGATGCATTCTGATATTGTTGTAACCCCATTGTAGATCTAGGGTGGTGAACATATCAGAGCCTTTGAGACAATCTATGAGAGTAGAAATCAATGGAAGTGGATAAGAGTTCTTGATAGTCCATTCGTTTAGGTATCTATAATCAATGACCATATGTTTTCCCCTGTCCTTCTTACCTATAAAGAAGATGAAAGATGTTTGTGGTGATTTTGAGGGTCTAATATACCCTTTTCTTGTTTCTGTTTCGACGAAATTCCTAACTTCAGTCATCTCTTTATCTAAGAGCAGAATAATTCATCCTTTCTTTGGTACAAACCCTTCTTTTAAGTCAACCACGTGGTCCCAGGATTTCCTTGTTGGCATTCTTTCTGATTGTTCCTGGGAAAATGTCTTCAGAAATTTATGAAATTCCTTTGATACCTGATCCTCTAATTTGACTTTGTTGGTGTTGATCTGCCTAATTGGTATTGGTTTTCCTGGGATTAGTACTGTTTTCTTTTGCCAATCTATGATAGGATTATGTTTCTTGAACCAATCATACCCTATTATAAGATCCATTTTGCCAAGTTTTGATACAAGTGCCAGCAACACTTCTTCTTGTATTTTCCCATGTGCATCTGTGAATTCAATTGTCAGGAGGATCTTGCTTTGAATTTGTCCTCCTAATCCTTTAGTTCCATCTGCGTTGTACACTTCTACCTGTTGTTCCAAAGGCATGGTGGTTAACCTGTGTCGTGAGACAAAGTTAGTGTCCACAAACATTACTACTGCTCCTGAATCAATGAGCACATGGATCATTCCACATTTGTTCCATTGTTTGTTTCAAATTCCTTTTACCTTTATTTCCAATAAAAATTCATTTCTTCCTTTTATTATTTTGAGGTTTTTATAAATATCTGTCAAAGGTGAGCTTTGAATACACAGTGAATTGATACCTTTTTCTTTTGTTTTTTCTGAGGAATTAAGCACTGATTTATTGCCATTGGCTGAGCTCTTTCGAGACCCCTCATTGGCAGGTGAATAAACTGTATTCATAGGACAAGAATTTAATAGTACATCAGAAGAAAGAGAAGAACGACTTCAATCACCTCAATTGATCAAAGTTGTATTTATTTTAAAGATTTTTGTTCTAAAGAAAACTTGTCCAGCCAGTAAGCTCTGGCAGCCTCTCCATACATACTATTTTCAGGGACTTCTTGAATCCCTGAAGCTTGTCCTTGTTTTGCAGCTTCTGCCACTAGTACCCGCATGTCCACCATGGGAGCCTCATATGTGTTTATCTGTCCTGGTACTTTCTCAAAATCCCCAAAGGTCAATATCTGCCTTTGGGGTAGGGCCCTATTAGCTGCCAGGGCACTGGCCTGTGTTCTCCTTGGATTGAAATCAGGGGGAGGGGTAAAAGGAAGGTTAGAATGGCAGTCTTTTGCCAAGTGCCCCATCTTGTGGTACTTGAAGCATTCCTTTCCACTGTAATTGACTGCCCCTATCTCCATTGGGGCTTCTCTTCCCAGTTGAGTTCCTGTCGCTGTGAACCTTGGAGGCTGCCATTGAGGATGAGGTTGGAACTAATTGTTGGCAGTGGTTGGAGGTCTGGGAAAAGGATGACTGGGGGATTTCCATCAGGATGCAGGAGCTCCATGCTCGACTGCCATGCACTCAAAAGTGCAACCTATGACTCAGAACTGATTAATGAGTTCTCCCACCATTTCCTCTACTCCTTGTAGCATCACATGTTGGTATATGCGATACTGAACTTGTTTCCTAAGCAATTTCATCACGTGATGCTCATCCACTTCTGCATCTTTTTGCAGAACAATGAAGTCCTGCAAATAATCATCTATGTGACCTGTGTGTTGCAAGCCTTCCAACTTTTTTAAGGCCTCATGGGCCAACTCATCAATGTGGAAATATTTCTTGATGTCCTCGAAGAGTTCCTTCTTTGAAGGCCACTGGTCCTTGTTCAGACAATCTTCTAGGATCAGCTGGGCATAGCCCTCTGCTTTTCCTTCCATCTGCAAGAGAATTCCTGCAGTCCTTATTTGATTGTCTTTCCAGTCGATGCTGTCCTCCCACACCCTGATCTTCGCCCACCATAACCTCCATTTCTTTCTGTCGCCGTCCCACTTTCCTGGGTTTGTGACCTTCCTTCCCATTCCTCCCCTCAATTCTTTCAGCAAATCTTCCATGCTGTGTTCTTCAGTCATTGTTCTATGCCTTGAAGGAGAAGATGGAGCCAGGTGGTAAGTGTTTTCTAACCAACCTGGATCACTCAATGGTAGCAGGTCCTGGTTTGTAAATTTGAACAGGGGTTTCTCTATGGAGGGGCTGGACTCTGGTATCTCTACCTGGCTTTCGTACTCCTCTTTTTCTTGTCTTGGGGCCAACACGTCTGCTTAGAGGTCTAAGAATACAAGGAGGGGCGTAGATAGAATGAAGTCCTCAGGGTTTCTTGAGAACTGATAAAGGTCTAAGTGATTTGAGTCAATCACTCGCCACTACTTTCCTATCCCTAGCCTTTGTTGCTTGAAAGTCTAAGGCTGTTTGCCTGTCAAAAATGTTGAACCTCCTTTGAAACTCCTCTCTTCCTGCTTCATCTCCTGAAAATCCTAATATGGCCTTGTTGATTAAATCTCTCAGTTCTTCCTTGTGTTCCCAAGGGTAAGCTTGTTTAAAGGGCATAAATGTGGGTGACCTTGTTCTAAAACTTCCTTCTGCACAGACCAAATATTGGAGTCTTGCACAAGTGAAACGCAACCTTTGATGTGTTGACTAAATCCTAACACCTAGCTTGGTGTGTGCTGATAATCCTAAGTCCTGGATAGTGCTTTTAGACTAGTGGCACTGAACTAGGCAAAGTGTAGAGAAATGTTTTAAGAGCCAAGTGGAACAAGAACTAGAAGGTTCAAGTGTGCAAGACTGGGAAAACCCAGGCTTGAGCCAACCTCCTTATATATTGCTACAGTATATGCACAGACCATGTAAATGGTGCTGGCCCTAAAGTAATATATAGTAATCTGACCCATAGCAATAAAGGAGCAGGGATCTAGAAATACATGTGTTAAGCATGAGGTGTGACATCAGAGTCTAGATTGCTCTAGACCTGTGACATGTGAAGATGTGAAAAGGTCACGTGATGTGACAATGTGAAGAGTTGCAATGTTAATAAGATAAGTCCAAAAAGAGTAAAAAATGAAAAAGTGCATTATAACAGATTTCTGGAGAGTCATTTCTGTTCTGCTTCTGTTGCTTCTCCTCCAGCTGACCTTTCCAGCATTCCTCAGGAATACCATGACTTTGCTGATGTGTTTAGCAAAAGCAAGGCATCTACTCTTGCCCCTCACTGCAAGTTTGACCTGAAGATCGATCTGGAAGAAGGCACCTCACTGCCTGTTGGCACCACCTATTCCCTATTACCCTCTGAGCTTGAAGCACTCAGGACTTTCCTAGACAAACATCTTGCTACTGGTTTTGTCCAACCCTCTGCATTTACTTATGCTGCCCCTGTCCTCTTCATTCAGAAGAAGAATGGATCCCTCTGGTTGTGTGTAGATTTCTGAGGACTCAACAAGATCACAAAGAAAGACCACTACCTCCTTCTGTGCATCTCTGATCTCCTTGATGCTCTGAGTCATGCAACTATCTATACCAAACTTGACCTTAGGCACACTTACCATTTAGTTCACATTGCTAAGGGTAATGAGTGGAAAACCTCCTTTCATATGCACTATGGCTCCTATGAGTGGCTTGTCATGCCATTTGGGCTCACCAATGCCCCTGCAGCTTTCCAGCAGTTCATCAATTCTATCTTTGCCAATCTTCTTGATATTTTGGTGATTATTTATTTGGATGATATTCTAATTTTCTCTGCTGACTGGACATCTCATACTGAGCATGTCTGAGAAGTCCTCTGCTGCCTCCAGAAGCATGGCCTCTTTGTCAAACCCAAGAAATGCAAATTCTATACTGATTTCACTGAATATCTTGGATATCTGCTCTCTCCTTCCAGGCTCATGATGTCCCCTGAAAAGATTCAATCCATCCTGGATTGGCCTAAGCCTTGCAAGATTAGAGATATCCAGTCCTTCCTCAGTTTTGCTAACTTCTATTGCTGCTTTATTTGAGGCTACTCTGACATCATCATTCCCCTAACTCATCTCACCCACAAGTCTGCTCATTGGGATTTTGATGCTTCTTGTCATGCTGCTTTCTAGTGCCTCAAGGATGCTTTTACTTCTGCTCCTATTCTGACCCATTGGATCCCTGATGCTTCTCTCATTGTTGAGACTGATGTCTTCGACTATGCAATCACTGGAATCCTCTTACTCTGGTGCCTGGATGATAAGATCCACCCTGTCACTTTCTATTCATGTATGCTCACTATGCCAGAACTCAACTATGACATCCATGATAAGGAGCTTCTTGCTATTTTCACTGCATTTAAGATCTGGTGTCATTACCTTGAGGGCTCTGGTTCTCCAGTGGATATCATTACTAATCACAAGAACCTGGAATATTTTGCTACATCTAAACTTCTGACCCACTGGCAAGCCCAGTGGTTGGAGTTTCTCTCTCAGTTTAATCTGATCATTTATTTTCACCCTGGTCATTTAGATGCTAAACCTGATGCTTTAACTAGACAATGGAATGTCTATCCCTGGGAGGGGAATAGTAACTATGCCCTCATTAATCTGCATAACTTCCAGCCCATGTTCACACAGGAGCAACTTGCTGTGTCCCTCTGGGCTTTTTCCCTAGCATCTCCAGTATTCTGGTCTGCATTCCTCTTTGACATTGAAACCCTCCATTGTGACATCATCTCAGCACTCCCTTCTGACTCCACCACCTCTACCCACTTTTCTGGTACCCTTTTATCCAACTCTTGTTGGTCTAAAGATCCAGGAGGTTTCTTGCATCTGAACAACTGCATCTATGTCTCTGATGCTTCTGACCTCCACCTCTGGGTTCTCCACTACAATCATAACCACCCCTTATCTGAACACTTCAGTCAGAATTGGACACTGGAGCTTATTCACCAAAAGTATACCTGGCCTGGCATTTGAGCATTCATCAAGGAATACATTTTTTCATGTATAGCTTGTGCCTGTGCCAAGATACCCCATCACAAACCCTATGGTTTCCTCAAGCAGCTCCCCATTTCAGAAAAGCCATGGAATTCCATCTCTATGGATTTCATTGAACAGCTCCCAGTTTTCTCCAGTCACTCTGCCATCCTTGTTGTTGTAGATTGTCTATCAAAGCAGTGCATCTTCATCCCTATAGATGACAAGGTGACCTCCCCAGAGCTTGCTAAACTCTTCTTACTCCATGTGTTTTCCAAACATGGAGTTCCCTCCCACATTACCTCCAATCAAGGTTCTGAGTTCATTTCCCATTTCTTCTGTTCTCTGGGTCAAGCCCTCAATATCCATCTCCACTTTACCTCCAGGTATCATCTGGAGGGTGACAGTCAAACCGAGTGAATGAATCAAACCCTGAAGCAGTATCTACATGTTTATTGCAACTATCAGCAGGACAACTGGTTCAAACTCCTGCCTCTCACAGAGTTTGCTCATAACAATGCCCCTAATGCTACCACAGGTGTTTTCCCTTTCTTCACAAACAAGGGCTACCATTTGAACATCTCCATGTACCTGGAATATGATCTCACCTCTATCCAAGCTCAAGAATATGCCATTGACCTCAACTTTCTCCATACCTTTCTTCATAAAGAAATAGCTACTGCCCAAGTCAGATACCAAGGACCCTCAGATGCCCAACAATCTCTGGCACTGGACTTTAAAGTAGGTAATTAGGTATTTGTCAAGGCTAAGTACTTCAGGACTACATGGCCATCCAAGAAACTCACTGAAAAGAACTTAGGTCCTTATTCCATTATTGCTCAGGCAGGCTTGCTGTCCTTCACATTTCATCTCCCAGAGAACATGAAGTCTGTTTATCCAGTCTTTCATGTTTCTCAACTTGAACCCTCTGTTTCCAACATGATCCCAGATCACATGCAACCACCCCTACCCCCAGTTGAGATTAATGGTAAACCAAAGTTTGAGATCTCTGAAATCCTAGACTCAAAGATAGATCATAGGCAAAGGAACTGCAAATTACTATATTTGGTTAAGTGGTTAGGTTATGAGGATACTAATGAGGAGACCTTGTGACTTCTTGCCACTAAATTAGGGCATGCTTCCAAGATCATTGAGGAGTTTCATCTCTGTTACCTGGACAAACCCAGGCCATCTTATGATTAACCAACTGTGTAGTGAATCTAGTGATCTAGTTACAAGACCCTCTACCTATTCTAAGATTGCCTTTTCAATCTCCTTGTCTACCATGGAAATTTCACCAACCTTTGCACAAAGTTCTGACAGCTCCACTGCCACCTTATCCACCTCTCTGTCCTTGCTCCCCAAACTCCCAGCTTCTCTGGTCTCCTCCACCCATGCCTTTCCCAATGCATTAACCAGCCACACCAGCAGCTGGTTCTTGCATTTTGCCTTCCATTGTACCTTCCCATCCACCTCCCTTATTGATGCCTCCATCAGGTGACAGCCCTTAGCCACCTGCCAAAGACTCTCCTCTGTCTCCTCCAAGTCTGCCCTGCTATTGGGCACCCCTTCCTCTCTCATCTTCTGTCTCTGCTTCCTCTCCAGTTTCTCCTGGCCAGAGCAGTCACACCTCACCTTTGCCTCTATACAGGCAAGGCATGATGTTGACTTGCCCAGACCCATCTGGCACTCCAGTCCCCAGTTGTTGCACCTCTGGTACTCTGGTCCCTCTTCTGCTCTTCTCTTGCCATCAACACTACTTGATTTTACCTGGGCCTGACAAAGCTCCTCCACCTAAGCCAGTTTTAAGCACTAGGTCTTGACCACATTTCCAGTACTCACCCATTTCCAGACTGCTGCTACTGCTTTCTGAGCCTTCTCCACTTTTTTCCATGCCTCCTTCTTTTTTCTCACTTTTCTCCACCACTTCTGCTCAGTGTACTTTGCATCACCAAGCTCCTCTTCATCTTTGATGTGCTCCTCCAGGTGCTCATCAGACCAGGTGTGAATGTTGGTGAATGACAACATGATAAAAGGAACTAGTGTGAAAGTCTCTGGGATGGTATTTGCTTTTATGGATTTCTGGCTAGCTAAACCCCAATGCCTGCTCCACTCACTTATTCATCAAGAGCACATGCTTCACAGCATTCAGGGGTTCAGGCCTTAAGAGGGGAATACTGTTATATCCTATGCCAATGGGTCAACTCCACTATGTCTCCAGTGCAACTCCAGTTGCTTTCATGCTTTAAGCTGTGTGTTTCCTAGTTCCCTTTACCTCTGTCTTTTCCTACCTAATGATTGATTACAACTTTACCTATGCTAACTCTGTACCATTTCAATACAACTCTGTAGTTCCTCCAATCTCACTTCCTGTTCCTGTTTCTTTGTGCCATGCTTCTCCCTATCATCACTTAGTTTCAGTTTGATATTATTTGATGTTGTCTCCTCTGACATCTCCATTTGTATCCAGGGTGCATTGGCACCTGCTTTGCTTATGAGACAACTCCTTTCATATCTCTGTTCCCTCCTTAGATAATCTGCCTCCCTAAGGTATAAGTACTGGAGTTCTGTATCTTGTACTTCAGTTTAAATATCAACCATAACACAATGTTATGATCCCCTCAGACCCCTCCTGCCTCACAACTTGATGTTGTACCCTACCCTAAGTCCCTTAACTTACTCCACAACTTGATGTCATATTTTTTGTTGGAAAAAGCCCTATGGCCTATCCTGAACCTCCAATAGTTTCTGACCCCTCCATAAATTGGGGCACTTGGTACTAGCATAAGGGTGCACCACATAAGGTGAAGCCAAGCCCTGTCCACTCCAGAGTATATCATAATGTTTATAACACACCCAACTCTTGTTGAATGAAAGACCTAGAAGGCTTCTTGCATCTGAACAACCACATTTACATTCTGGATGCCTTTGACCTTTGCCTTTGGATTCTCTGTTATAAACATGACCACCCCTTATCTGGTCACTTTGGTCAGAATCAGATGCTGAAACTCATTCACTGAGAATATACCCAGTCTGGCATTTGTGCTTTTGTCAAAGAGTATGTTTCATCATGTACAGCTTGTGTGTGTGCCAAGGTACTCCATCACAAGCCCTATGGTTTCCTTAAGCAGCTCCCTATTCCAGAGAAGCCATGGAATTTCATTTCTATGGATTTTATTGAGCAATTCCCTGCTTTCTACAGTTATACCACTGCTATTTCATTGATCTTTCTGTTCTCTGGCTCACCCCCTAAACCTCCCTTATCTTTCTCCTCTTTCATCCATGCTTTATTCAAGGTGCCTACTAGCCACCCCAGCAGCTGGTTCTTACATCTCACCTTCCATCACACCTTCCCACCTATCTCCCTTATTGATGCCTCCATCAGGTAACAGCCCTCAGCCATCTGCCAGAGACCCTCCTCCATCTCCTCTGAGTCTGCTCTACCTCTGGGCATCTCATTTTTCCCACTCTTTTTCCTTTGCTTTCTCTCTGGCTTCTTCTAACCAGGACAATCACACCTTACCTTTACCTCTATATAGGTGAGACATTATGTCAACTTGCCAGGGCCCACCTTATGTTCCAGTCCTTGGTTATCACACTGCCAGCATACTGGATCCTCTTTAGCTCTCCTCTTGCCCTTGTTGTTACTTGACTTCACCTGGGCTTGATAAAATTCCTCCACCTAAACCAGGATTGAGCCCTAGGTCATCAACAGTGAATTCCATACTTACCCACCTTCAGACCACCTCCACTGCCTTCTGCATCTCCTTTGCCCTTTTCTGGGTCTTTTTCTCCTTTCAAGCCCTTCCTTGTTATTTCCACTCAGTGTACTTTGCATCACCAAGTTCCTTATCATCCTCCATGTGCTCTCTAAGGTGCTCATTAGACCAAGTATGAATGTTGGTAAATGGGAGCATAATAAACAAGAGGTGTTTGGAGAGTCTTACCAAAGTGGTAATCTTTTATGGGCTTGTAGCCAACCAAACTCTAACACTCACTCCAACTAATTACTAAATGAGATTACATGTTTAGTGGCCTTCAGGGGTTCAGGCCTTAAGAGGGGAATTGTCATATCCCAGACCTCTGATCCGAATTCTGACCTCATTTCAACCTGGCTTACAATTGGTCTTCACACATAGTAAGCTGCTCCAGCCCTCTGACTCCCCTCCAGGTAACTCTGGCCCTCCATCACCATTCCAGTCTCTCCCAGTTTTAGTCTGAAATGATTGGACATTGTCTTCCTGACATCTCCATTTGTTTCCTAGATATCTAGACATCTGCTTTGCTTCTGAGTTTGCACCTGTCTCATTTCATTACACTTCTAGATAGTTCTGCCTCTCTGAGATATAAGTACTGTAGTTCTGTATCTTGTACCTTAGTATGAATATCAACAGAAACACCCTCTTGTCATCATCCTCACTCTAATCAAGCCTTTGGGCTCACTCCGACCCTCCAGGTTACTCCGGAGTTTTCAGCATTAAAGTCATTATGGCTTAATGTTGACTTGGGATAAGCAACAACTTTACTGTTGTTACTACCCCTATCTGACCTGAGTCCTCCAACTCACTCTGACCCTCTGGCCCTGCTGGAGATTATGATCAGCCTATTGGCTACCTTCTATAAGTCTTGATGACTCTGCTTCTTAAGACTGGACTTGATACTCTTTATTTTGTCTGTCTCTCTTGTTGAGCTCTGAGCAAGCTCTCCTCTGCTATCTCCAGCCTGCTGCACATCAGGACACCAAGGCTATGCCAGGGCATTGAAGCTGAGTCCTGTTTGATAAAGAACCTGCTATTTGACTACTTGACCATTTTCAGAAATCTCCGGAAATCTCCAGAGACCTCCGGAGCTCATATCTCCTTCTGATAAACTCCAACCTAGTAGTAGTAGTAGTAGCAGTATTTGGGTTTTGATAATCTGTCACCTTAGTATGAATATTGACAAAAACACCAGAAAACCCTCTTGTTGTTGTTCTCACTCTGCTCAAGTCTTGGGCTCACTCTGACCCTCTGGGTTACTCTGGAGTATCTCTAAGGCTATGTGATATCCTTGAAGGAGTCATAAAACCTCACCCCCATGACTAGGCTTGACTCTCCTTGTCCTGCCTGTCCCTCCTGTTGAGCATAGAAATAGCCTTATCACCCACCCCAACATCTATGTAAATCAGGATAATGGAGAAGTGCAAGGGCACACCCCATAAGGTGAAGCTGAGTCCCATTTGATCATTGAAACCCTTCCTAGATTTCCCCAGAACTCTCTGGAGCACCCTGGAGTTTTGATCTTTCTCCAGCATCAAGGGTTTCATTTAAAAAAGAGGAACTGGTTAAAAGTATACTTGTCTTGGTATAGGTTTTAACAGTCTCCTTTTAGTGGGATGGAAAGTTTTAACAGGAATACTGTCATATCCCATGTCAATGAATCAACTCTGCTTTATCTCCAGTGCAACTCCAGTTACTTTTATGCTTTTAAGCTATGTATTGCTTGATTTCTCTTACCTTCATCCCTTTCTATCTAATGTTAGTTACAACTTCACATACATTAACTCCATAACAATCTAATACAACTCTGTAGTTCCTTCAATCTTATTTTCTATTCCTGTTTCTTTTCCTTCTTGCCTCTTTCTGTTATTATTCAGTTTTAGTTTGACATTATTTGATGTTGTCCTCCCTGACATCTCCATTTGTATCCAGGATGCATTGGCAACTGCTTTGCTTATAAGACAACTCCTTTTGCAACTTCTTTCCTTCTTAGATAATTTGGCTTTTCCAAGGTATAAGTACTATAGTTCTGTATCTTGTATCTCAGTTCAAATATTAACCATAACATAACATTAATAATCATACTTGACCCTCTCTCTGCCTTACAACTTGATGTCATATATTTCTCTAAGTCTTACAATTTGCCTCATAACTTGATATCATATCCTTTTCAAAGTTTTACAATTTACTCCAATCCTCTAACCCTCTTCTGATCCCTTTGCAAATCAGGGTATCCAGTACTAGCATAAGGATGCACCACATAAGGTAAAGCCAAGCCCTGTTCTTTCCAGAGTTATCCAGAGTACTCCCAGAGTATATCACAGTTTATAACACTTTGGCTTCTCATGGCTATTTAACTTGCTCTATTGCCCAGCAAACTGGTCTTGACAAGTCTACTGTCATCAGATTTTTCAATTGCCAAATGCACTCTTCTGGTTATTTCTCCAAGCTTTTCTTTATAAACCAACATTCTATTTACTTACAAATTAGAACTGGCAGAGCTACCAATGCTGTTCAGGCTACCAACAATATCAACACCATCATTTCCCATCCAGTCACCTCTCAAACTGTCAGGAATATTCTCAAGAAATATTCATTCAAGGCTTTGGTAAAGAAGAAAAAGCCCTTGCTTAGTGCATAACATAGGCAAAGAAGATGGTCTTTGCTCTGAAGTACAGAAAGTGAACTGTGGAGGATTGAAAGAGAGTAGTTTGGTCAGATGAGACTAAAATCAACAGGTTTAAGTCAGATGAAAGGCAGTGGATCTGGAAAGAGGAGAAAAAGGGGTTGATTCAAAGAGAGATGCAAGAAATAGTCAAGCATGGAGATAGAAATATCATGATATGGAGATATATGGAATGGAATAGAGTAGGAAATTTTACAGAGGTTAAGGGAAGAATGGATGCTAATTGGTATGTGTCCATTTTGGAGAACCACATGCTGCCTAGCCTGGAGAAAAGTGGATTTCCTAAAGAGAAGGTGATTTTTCAGCAGGACAATGACTCAAAACATACTTTAAAAAAGGCCTAGAAATGGATAGAAAACAACAACATCTCTTTTCTGGACTGGTCTGCACAGTTTACAGATATCAGATCTATTGAACATCAATGGATTCATTTCAAGAAGGAGCTGACCAAGTATAAAAGAATATCAAAAGGAGTTGGAAAGAGTAAAGAAGGCATGAAATAATATTTTATCAGAGGTGTGTCAGAATTTGATTAAGAGTATGCCCAGAAAGTTGAAAGCAGTGATCAAGGCCAAGGAAGGCCATACAAAGTACTAAAATACACAGTTTATGCATTTCTGTTGCATAGCAAAATAATTAATCTAATAAGTCCCTGTTTTAAATTATCCATGTCTTGATCAATTTTGATCAGATTTATATAATTTGGGTATTGTCATGTAGCCCTGATTGACTACTATTAGTCATTAACTTACACTTTAGCTTTATTCATTCTTGTTGTGGAGTTATTCTATAAACATTGAAAAAGTGCTGAATATTGGATCAATTTTTTAAGTCACTGTACAATGAGTTTCAGACAACCATCCTGCATTTTCACTGCTCATGAGTTTATTTTGGACTTTATTTTGGGTCCAAGGTCACACACTTAAAGTCTAGTATTAAAAGAAAGAAATTACCCTTGTGTTGCATTATAGTTATTTAGAAAAAACAGTCTGCAGTACTGTCATATTCCATGTCAGCTCCATCCCTTTTGGGATAACTCCAGGTACTCATATCCTCACAAGCTACATTTTACTTAGCATTTCTTTACCCTTTGTCTCCATCTCTACATAGTACTAGTTACAATTAGTATATTTAACTCCATTTTTTCTATTATCACTCCATTACTATTTTACTTTGCTCTCCACTTTGTCCTTAGTTTCTATTCTCACTTCCTTCTGACATGTGTCAGTTTTATCTGGACATCTCAATTTGTTTGACATTTCCATTTATTTCTAGAATGTACTATTATCCATTACTTGCTTTTAAGATACTTTTGTCTTACCTCTGTTCTTTCTTAGATAATCCACTCATTCTGTAATATAAAAGAAGTTATCTCTATCTATAATACCTTAGTTTGAATATCAACAAAGATCCACCCATCTTGCTCTTGTTCTTACACTTGAGTTCTTGTGATTTACCTCTGACCCTCTGATTAACTCTGAAGGTTATATATTATAGTCCGCATTTTTCATTTTTTTAATCATATGACTTTATCTTATCTTTCCACATGGTTATCTAATCTTTTATCTTATCAGGTCACATGACTGGTCACATGACTGGTCTAGACCCAGGGCAGAGGGTTAGCCTCATGCCTTATACCTGTTCTTAATCTCTATTGTTCTTCCATTTTAGAAGCCTCACTTCTTTTCAGCTATTGGCTATTCTCATGAGTGCTTCTCTTCTTTTTGATGGTGCCTCAGGGTCTGTGGGAATGTTCCCATCAGGATCTTGGTCCATGCACCTTTCTCTACTGTATAAATACTGTAGCCTTAGCATATCTCAAGCCCCAGTCTTGAGCATTTGTATTATCTAGTGCAAGTGACTCTATATACTCATTTACCTTGCTTTACTCTCACCACATTGACATTGACATTGAAGCCCTTCCTAGGGTTTATCACTCATCTGTACAAAAGTACAATATCATGCATAACATTATACCAGCCTTTTATTGGCCCCTTTCTAGTAAAGTCTTGATAATGCCCCTCTATAACTAGGCTAGACATTCCTTGTCTCACCTGCCTTTTTGAGCCTAAAGTTGGCTCTTCTCTGGACCCCTAACTCCTCTGTAAATCAGGACATGGAATTGTACAGGAGCACACCACATAAGATAAAGTCAAGTTCTGCTTGACCATTTGAAATGTCCAGATTCCTCTGGAGATCCCTGGAGTTTGACAAAGAAAGTTTTACATCACATAAGATTTTAACAAGTACAGGAAGCTGCTTGTCCTCAAGAAAAAGGTCTAAAAGAAAGTATAGTGGTCCTATTGGATTATTACTGAGTTATTGAAGACATTATCTCATCTATACTGCTTATAAGTCTAGGTCTGAGCTTGCAGTAGCTTGTAAAGTCATACAAGGTTGCCATAAATACTTGTTATTGGTTAGCTCAAGGTATTAGTATAAGAATAGCCATTATCATATCCTTCTTTTTCCCTTTTCCCTCACCTGCAATGTTACCTTGACCATTATTACCTGTTCTTACCATGCCAGTAGTATGCCTTGGGAAAACTGCTGTTGTTGAAGAATCACATCCACAGTTGCCCCCCATTTTCCTTAAAACATATGCAGTAGCAGCAGTCTCCACTCCATTAAAAGTACAAGCCAAGCCAGTCCATTTTGGGCCATTAAGGATTTATTGCCAAATCTGCAAGACCAATAGCCACCTTCCCTTGTCATGCTTAGCATGCTTCAATTGCAGACAACAAAACCATATTTAGAGAAACTATTCAAAGAAGATTCATTGCTATTAGTGTCACATAGAAGGCCATGTAGATGTTGCTTGTCCCTCTAGTCCAGGTACACAAATGTGTAAGTTGGCTCTCATATCACAGCAACAAGACAAGCTATTATGATTTCCTCTTTTCTTTTTATTTCTCTTGCTTTTCTTGTTCTAGTTTCTGCTCTTTATGCATTTCAGGTGCTTTCTTGTTCTACTTTTGTCTTAGCTTCTGCTCTTCTTGTGTTCTAGCCCAAGCTAGACCACTTTTTTGTTATACTCTTTGCCTGGGTATTCTATCTCTTAATCAGCTGACTTATAATTGTTCCATTACTTTCCATCCATTTCTACATGGATATCTTACTTATCATTTATCAGCTAGATTACTTAACAGCCTCTGCCTAAACACTATTTTCCTGTACTATAAAGTAGCATACTTTGCCTTTATTTTCTTATGCTACTTCTACTGTGCAATTCTTGCATAGTTCTGTATCTTATATCCAGTACTTAGTAATTCCACTTGTTATTAGTTACCAGCTGTCTGTCATATCCCATACCTCTGACCCAATTCTGACCCCATTCAAACCTGGCTTATGATTGGTCCTCATACCTAGTAAGCTACTCTAGCCCTCTGACTCCCCTCCAGGCAACTCCAGCCCTCTGTTACCATTCCAGTCTGCTCTAGCTATGCACATATGCTTTCCACCCCTCAGTGTTACACATACCCCCAGGCCTCTGCTCCCACTCTGCCCCATTCCATTTTCAGTTCTATTTCAGTTCCAGTTAAGTACTATCTTAGTTCAATTTTATTGTCTCCAAACTGTTCCAGTATAACTCTGTTACCATTTCCACTCTTAGTTACTGGTACCATCATTGTTACTATTCCTGTTCTGTTCCTGTTTCTTGATTCCCCTCATTTTATCCTGTCACCCTTCAGTTTCAGTCTGACATGATTGGATATTGTCTTTCCTAATATCTCCATTCATTTCTTAGATATTTAGACATCTGCTTCACTTCTGAGTTTGCACCTGTCTCACTTCACTACACTTCTAGATGGTTCTGCCTCTCTGAGGTATAAGTACTGTAGTTTTGTATCTTGTACCTTAGTAGGAATATTGACATAAATACCCCCTTGTCTTTGTTCTCACTCTGCTTGAGCCCTTGGGCTCACTTTGACCCTCTGGGTTACTCTAGAGAACCTCTGGGACTGAGCAATATCCTTGAAGGAGTTGTAAGGTCCCACCCCCATGAATAGGCTTGAATCTCCTCATCCTGCCTGTCTCTCCTGTTGAGCACTGAGACAGTTCTCTTTTTCAACTCTAATATCTATGTAAATCAGGACATTGGAAAGTGCAAGGGCACACCACATAAGGTGAAGCTGAATCCCATTTGATCAATGAAATCCTTCCTAGATTCCTCTGGAGCCCTCCAGAGCCCTCCAGAGTTATGACCTTCCTTTAGTGTCAAGGATTTCATTTAGAAAAGAACTGGTTTTAACACTGTCTCTGGTTTGTCTAGTTATTCTAGTATCTGACTATAGGTCTTCCAAGGAAGTCTAGGCACCATCCCATATCTGTGCCATTTCATTTGTTCAAAAGGCTTACATATAGTGGCTCAAAAAACTGTCCCAATATTTGCATATTTTGCACTAAATGCAATGGCTCTCAATAACTACTAATTATTATGCTAGACTATGAGTGTATGAAATGCAGTACTTGCTCTTGGCTTTCTATTGGTCTAATGATCAAAGCATTTGATTATGTTTTGGTAACATGGCAACCATATCAAAGTAACAACTTACTGGGACAGTTTTTTGACTTTAAATAGGATATGGTATTTAATACCTGGTATAATCTCCCTTGGCCTTGATAACTGCTTGAATCCTTCTAGGCATGCTTTTTTTCCATTTTTGACACTCCTTCATAGAAAATTCTTTCCCACTCTACCACCACTCTATTCTATAATTGATAAACTCCTGTAGATGCTGTTAAAATATATCTCTTGAATTCAAGTATACTGTAAAAATGTATACCAAGTTCCTTCCTGAGGGGAACCCTTGTTGCTAGAGGACAAAGGTCAGGTTCTGGCACCTTGTTGGTGCATGAACCTGAGGGAAGATCATAACTCCAGAGACTCTGGAGATGTCCAGAGGGGTCTGGAGGAATTCAGGAAGAGCTTCATTGATCAAATGGGACTCAGCTTCACCTTATGTGGTGTGCTCTTGCACTTTCCAGTGTCCTGATTTACATAAACATTGGTAATAGAAAAGAAGGCTGTCTTGGTACTCAATAAGGAAGACAGGCAGGATGAGGAGAGTCAAGCCTAATCATGGGGGTGGGATTTTATGATTTCTTCAAGGATATTGCTTGGCCCTGGAGGTGCTCCAGAGTAACCCAGAGGATCAGAGTGAATCCAAGGGCTTGATTAGAGGGAGGACAATGACAAAAGGATGTTTATGTCAATATTCATACTAAAGTATAAGATACAGAACTATAGTACTTATACCTCAGAGAGACAGAACTATCTAGAAGTGTAGTGAAGTAAGACAGGTGCAAACTCAGAAGTGAAGCAGATATCTAGATATCTAAGAAACAAATGAAGATGTCAGGGAAGACAATATTCAATCATGTTAGACTGAAATTGAAGGGTAACAGAATGAAACAAGGGGGAATAGGAACAGGAACAGAATAGGAATAGTAACAATAACTGAGAGCAGGAATGGTAATGGAGTTATACTG
This sequence comes from Pulveroboletus cf. rosaemariae, assembly GCA_038089275.1. Lineage (NCBI taxonomy): Eukaryota > Fungi > Basidiomycota > Agaricomycetes > Boletales > Boletaceae > Pulveroboletus > Pulveroboletus cf. rosaemariae. The sequence continues at coordinate 5,271 of JBBPKN010000202.1, read as the reverse complement.
GAGTGGTCTGGAGAAGACAAAGTAAAACTAAAGTAGTACTTAACTGGAATAAAAATAGGGCTGAAAATGGAATAGGTGTTATAAAGTTGTGACATTTGTTACAAAGTGACACTCCAGCACTAGAACCAATCACATGACATCATGTGATTGTGCACAAGATACCCCATTTTAAGCTTAATCCTAGTCTGTGGTCTAGTTTCTTTAAGAATATTTATTATTCTCTTTCCCCAGCAGGGGTCATGTAACCATAAGTCACCTGACATGGATCTTCCCTGGATCTTCCCTGGATCTTCCCTGGAACTGCCCTCCATCTTATCTCCATGGATCTCATCTGATCTAGATCTGGATCTGAACCCTAGATGCATCTGTGGCAGATCTATAGATTGGATCTTATCTGTGGCAGAGATTTCTGTCCTCATGATGCAAGCACCTCTGACCCTGCATTCATTTCATAGATACTTCTCTTCCATTCTCCCACATCCACATGGCCTTCTGCCATACTCCTCATTTCTGCTCCATGCTTCCATTCTTACTTATCTATTAGGGTTTAGGGCATTCCCTGATTAGGTAGCACCTATACTTAGTCAGCATGGTCCATGCACCATTCCCTCTAATATATATAGGCAAGGGTAGGCAAGCTGGGATTCTCCAGTCTTGCTTACTTGAGTCTTGGTTTAATCTTGCATCTGAGGGAATACCCCTTTCATAGATCATTTAGACAATTCCTTAGTGCTTTCACAAGTGATCCAATAGCCCCTAGGGTTAGCTTGATTCATCACATCACTGCCTAGTTAGGGGCCACTAGCACAAAAGCCCTAGAACAGAAGACCAGAAGGCACTTACCAAGATTAGATTAGGGTTTAGTCAGTTCAGCACATCTGCTTGTGCATCAATGTACTCCAGGGGTACTCTGGATAACTCTGGAGTGGATGGGGCTTGGCTTCACCTTATGTGATGTGCCCTTATACTAGTACTGGGTGCCCTGATTTATAAAGGGGTCAGAAATCCAGGGGTTCAAGATAGGTCATAGAGCCTTTCCCAACATGAGGTATGACATCAAGTTATGAAGTAAGTTGTGAGACTTAGGGTAGGGCATGATGTCAAGTTGTGAGGCAGGAGGGGTTTGAGAGGATCATAATGTCATGTTATGATTGATATTCCAACTAAAGTATAAGATACAGAGCTATAGTACTTATATCTCAGGGAGGCAGATTATCTAAGAAGGAAACAGAGATATGAAAGGAGTTGTCTCATAAGCAAAGCAGGTGCCAATGCATTCTGGATATGAATGAAGATGTCAGAGGATACAACATCAAATAATGTCAAACTGAAACTAAGTGATGACAGAGAGAAGTGAGGCACAAAGAAACAGGAACAGGAAGTGAGATCAAAGAAACTACAGAGTTGTATCAGAATGGTATGGAGTTAGCATAGGTAAAGTTGAAACCAATCATTAGATAGAAAAAGATGGAGGTAAAGAAAACTAGGAAATATGCAGCTTAAAGCATGAAAGCAACCAGAGTTGCCCTAGAGACATAGCAGAGTTGGCCCATTGGCACAGGATGTAACAGTATTCCTCTCTTAAGGCCTGAACCCCTGAAGGCTGTGAAGCACATGCTCTCAATGAATAAGTAAGTGGAGCAGGCATTGGGGTTTAGCTGACCAGAAACCCATAAAAGCAAATACCACCCCAGTGACTTCCATACTAGTTTCTCTTATCATGTCTTCATTTGCCAACATTCATACCTGGTCTGATGAGTGCCTGGAGGAGTGCATTGAAGATGAAGAGGAGCTTGGTGACACAAAGTATGCTGAGTAGAAGCAGCAGGGAAAAGTGAGGAGAGAGGAGGAGGCTTGGAAGAAAGTGGAGGTGGTGTGGAAGTCAGTGGAGATGGTCCAAAAATGGGTAAGTACCAGAAATGGGATCAGGGCCTGTTACTCGAACCTGGCTTAGGTGGAGGAACTTCACCAAGCCCAGGTGGGGTTGAGTAGTGGCAATGGCAAGAGGAGAGTGGAAGAGGGAATGGAATGCTGTTAAAACTTTCATCCCAATAAAAGGAGACTGTTAACCTATACCAAGACAGGTATACTTTTAACCAGTTCCTTTCTGAATGAAACCCTTGATGCTAAAGGAAGGTCAGAACTCCAGAGGGCTCTGGGGGAATCTAGGAAGGGTTTTAATGGTTGAATGGAACTCAGCTTCACCTTATGTGGTGCACCCTTGCACTTTCTGGTGTCCTGATTTACATAGATGTCAGAGGTGGGTAAGAAGGCTGTCTCTATGCTCAACAGAAGGGACAGGCAGGACAAGGAGAGTCAAGCCTAGTCATGGGAGTGAGACCTTGCAACTTTTTCAAGGATATTGCTTGGCCTTGGAGATACTCTGGAGTAACCTGGAGGTTCAGAGTGAGCACTAGGGCTTGAGCAGAGTGAGGATGACAACAAGAGAGTATTTCTGTTGTTTTTGTTGATCTTCATACTAAGGTACAAGATACAAAACTACAGTACTTATACCTCAGTGAGGTAGAACTATCTAGGAGTATAATGAAGTGAGACAAGTGCAAACTTAGAAGTGAAGCAGATGTCTAGATATCTAGGAAATAAGTGGAGATGTCAGGGAAGACAATGTCCAATCATGTCAGACTGAAACTGAAGGGTGACAGGATAAAACAGGGAGAATGTCATATTCTGGACCTCTGACCAAATTCTGACCCCATTCTGACCCAGCTTACATTTGGTCTTCGCACCTAGTAAGCCACTTCAGCCCTCTGACTTCCCTCCAGGCAACTCCAGCCCTCTGTCACCATTCCAGTCTTCCCCAGCTACACATGTATGCTTCCCATCCCTTAGCATTATATGCTCCCCCAGGCTTCTGCTTCCACTCCACCCCATTCTGCTTCCAGTCTATCTCTGCTCCAGTTAAGTACTACCCTAGTTCCCCTTCATCATCTTTGGACTGTCCTGATATGACTCCATGACTGTTTCTGGTCAGTTACCATTACTATCATTGTTACTATTCCTGTTCCATTCCTATTCCATGCTTTCCCCTGTTTCATCCTGTTACCCTTCAGTTTCAGTCTGACATGATTGAATATTGCCTTCCTGACATCTCCATTTGTTTCCTAGATATCTAGACATCTGCTTTGCTTCTGAGTTTGCACCTGTCTCATTTCATTACACTTCTAGATAGTTCTGCCCCTCTGAGATATAAGTACTGTAGTTTTGTATCTTGTACCTCAGTACAAATATCAACAAAAACACCAGAAAACTCTCTTGTCATCATTCTCATTTTGCTTGAGCCCTTAGGCTCACTTTGACCCTCTGGATTATTCTGGAGTATCTCTGAGGCTACACAATATCCTAGAAGGAGTCATAAAGCCTTACCCCCATGACTAGGCTTGACTCTCCTTGTCCTGCCTGTCCCTCCTGTTGAGCATAGAGACAGCCTTATTACCCACCCCAATATCTATGTAAATTGGAACAATGGAGAAGTGCAAGGGCACACCACATGAGATGAAGCCAAGTCCCATTTGACCATTGAAACCCTTTCTAGATTCCCCTGGAGCTCTCTGGAGCCCCCCAGAGTTCTGACCTTCCTTCAGCATCAAGGGTTTTATTTAAAAAGGAACTGGTTAAAAAGTATACTCATCTTGGTATAGGTTTTAAAGGTCTCCTTTTTAGTGGAATGGAAAGTTTTAACAGGGGAGCAAGGAATAGGAATGGAACAGGAATAGTGACAATGCTGGTAATGGTAACTGAGACTGGGAACGGTAACAGAGTTATATCAAGATGGTCTGAAGATGACAAAGGGGAACTAGGGTAGTACTTAACTGGAGCAGAGATAAACTAGAAGCAGAATGGAGTGGAGTGGGAGCAGAAGCCTGGGGGAGCATATTCCACTGAGGGGTGGAAAGTGTACATGCATAGCTGAGGAAGACTGGAATGGTAACAGGAAGCTGGAGTTGCCTGGAGGGGAGTTAGAGGGCTAAAGTAGCTTACTAGGTATGAAGACCAATTGTAAGCCAGGTTGGGATGGGGTTGGAGTTGGATCAGAGGTCTGGGATATAACAATATCCCCCCCTTAGGCCTGAACCCTTGAAGGCTGTTGGCCTGGGGTATGGAGGGTATGGACATGTGATCTGTGATAGTGTGGTAATGGGCATGTGATTGCTTGCTTTAGTAACAATAGGGGTAGAGCAGAGGGTTGTGAAGGTAACAAGCATATGACCTTGTTTAGTGACAATGGGGTGGAAGAGCAGAGTTTCTCAGCTCACTCATGAATAAAAATGGGGACTCCAATGGTAGCTTGTCCTTCCTTCATTACAACAACATGGCAGCTTTTGACAACATTATGGCCTGGGCTGATAAACATATTGTGAAGTGCACCAACAATGATGAGGCATTGAGCAACAACAAATATGCCAAGCACAAGAGGTGTGTGAAGACAAGGAGGGAGGAGGAATGGAGGAGGGTGAAAAAGACCCAGAAGGTGGTGAAGGAGACTGCCTGAAGGCAGGCTAAGGAGGCTGAGAGAGCCTGGAGGATGGCAGAGGCAGCTGCCCAAAAAAAGGTGAGTACCACAGTTGTTATCCTGTGAATAGCACAACTGATGATTATCAGGTGACATGAGTGCAGGCCCAAGCAGGGCCCAGCAACAACAAGGGGAAGCAGAGGGCAGAGGAGGCACTGGCATGCCAGAGGTGCAAGGATAGGGGAATGGAGTGTGAGGTAGGCATGGGAAAGTCCATGTCATGCTTGGCCTGTCAAAAGGCCAAGGCAAGGTGTGAATGCCTGGGGAAGGAGAAGCTAATGTGAAAGTGATGTTGGAGGAATGTGGAGGAGCAGCCTGAAAAGAGAGCTTTCTCAGAGGGAGCAGAGGGTGGTACTGAGCAGGTGGCAGAGGGCTGTCACCTGCTGGCAGCAACCATATGGGAGGTGGGGGGCCAGATGATGCAGGAGATGAGGAGGGAGAACTGGCTGCTAGTGTGGCTGGTCAATATCCTCAATCCTGCATGGAGGATGAGCAGAGAGGATGTGGAGAGTGGGCTGGAGGATGGTGAAGAGGAAGAGGTGGCAGAAGAGGTGGCAGAACTTGGGATGGGGATCTGGGAGGAAGCAGAAAGGGGAGATGATAATGATGTAATGGCACTAGAGTAGTGTAGTAATTACTCTAGTTTGTCTTCATAACAGAGGTTAGGATTCAGGAATGACCTAGGGGGGGCCAGAAATTAGGGTACAAAAACGGGGTTAATGACTTCTGAAGTGAAGGCT
>JBBPKN010000201.1:0-58064 GCA_038089275.1 Pulveroboletus cf. rosaemariae | reverse complement strand
GTGTCTCACTCATGATTTCTACAGTTACAAGGCTGTCGCAATTGGTGCTGTGACTTCATACATTAATCCACTCGTCACTTCTCGAACATCGAGATACACATATGGTATGAAATGCAACGCACGATACGTTCCATTTGTTGCAGATCACCAAAAGAGAGAACACACGAAATTCATCGACGCAGCGGGGGAGACGCTGCTACCCAATGGGTTCCGATCAATACTGAAGAAAGTTCGTACCTGTCGCTGACTGATGTCGGTTCTTCGTTTAGTCTCGTTAGGGCGTTCAAGTTTCGGAGGATCAAGAATTCCGACGTTCGTTCGTGAGAGATCAAGCCTCGACGTTGGGATTGGCTAGGGTGAATGTCGCGATTCTCGCATACAGAGGAGACCTTGTCGACCCCCAATGGGTGGATGAAGAGCCTGGTAGGTCCGATGACGATGTGGCTAATGCACATCACTGACGAGCGATCTCAACTGCAAGAGTCTTTTACCACCATGTGTCATGTGGTTGCTGACACCTCTAAGCTCGCTGCGTCTTTGTATGCGCAGCATGCGCCTGGAGGGGGGGTGTATTATAGCCTTGACTTTAGTGTGGTCTTACTCTTTGGCCTCTCGGAGTTGAAAGCGCAGATAAGCTGGATGCACGAGGTTCGTTCTTGCCCTTGTACCAGCGTGGTATGAACAGTGTCGCTGACACAGTGCCCAGGGTGTGGAGAAGAGGTAAGATTGAAGCTTTGGAGTCGGATGATGCAGTCCGCTGACCGCACCACACTGATAGGAGTCCAGCTTCCGTCGTGTATGAAGACTAGCTGGTGATCTGCTCGGCTGCATCACGCGTCGAACTCGACCCAAGGGAAAAGGGGGTGTGCGTTGTATTAGCGTCCGTTCCTGTCGTTTGTCGCGCGGGCAAGATGTACTGAATTATTCGTCCTGCATCTATTCCGTGTTCTTTTACCGGTGACAGTGTGGACTAACGGTCGATCGGTATGCCATCGGCAAGCGTGAACTCAGCGAACACTGCAATTGGAGAACGCTGAGGACAGATGTAGCAGCGATGGTGGCTTTCGTAAGGTGATCAGGGACGAGAAGGGACGAATGAACGAGACGGGCAAGGGCACCATGGGCACTGGGTTGTCGCTACTGGTGGCAGCGTGTCCGTCCTCGTGCATCTCTCGCACGCCGTGGCGTCGCCCGCGAATGGAGCAATACCACAGCACACCCCACGACCCTTGGGCCACTACCTGATGGTCACAAGGTGCTGCGGGTAAAGGTTCTGTACAACACGCTGCGGTGCTTGTTTCCTGGTGTTCCCATGGCTAGAGCGACACGATTCGAGCGAATACTTCCACGAAGAAGGTCTGCTCTCATCGTTTGCGTAACACTGACGGGGTTGCATCAAAGCCCCTAATTCGATGACATTTCGCTGTCGACATTCGGATGGTCAGTCGCTACGCAGACCATGGGTGGGTGTTTGTATCGGTGGTCGTCGGACGCCATCACTGTCACTCGTGGTGTTGGGTACGGTGTGGCCTAGATCATTACCCTGGATGATCGGGGGTCATATCGTACGATAGGCCAGTCTCTGTTCTTGTGCATGGTCTTTCGCAGCATGGCTCCCATCGCGTCACATCCGCAGTTCTGATGCGACAGAATCGTTTCCTATGCAAGTCGTGGTCCGTTGATTTGGACATCGAGTCCTGAAAGAAACTGGTGAGATCTTCATTGATCTCCGCTCTCCCCGGACCCAGGGCCCCACGTAGGCGCGATCAGAAGCAGAAGGCATAGAAGCGATCTCATCACTGGCTCATGGAACCCGCATGGAGCGGACATGGGCTAGGTCATATCCGCCTTATCCTGCGCGGATGCAAGATAACCCGATCACACAGGAGAACGCTCGTTATTTGACAAATATAGCAGTCTCGTACACCTGTATAAATACTATTACACATTTTTATCTATACATTTCAACATGAATAGCGTTCAGATCTGCTCGCAGCAGCAGGACGAGGGTACTACTAATTGTGTATATCGTGTCGATTCCCGTCACTAAAACCTGTCGACCGTGCCATGCCATTATTTAGATGCTTAATAGAACTAAAACATAGTCTACCGTTGTCTTGTTATCTTGTATTGTTATAATGATGTTTCAGTTTTAATGATGCCTTGTGCCATGGTGGGCTTTTGCTGTCACAGAGGAGGGGTGATGGGGTATGGCACTATCTCCAGAATCCAGCATCTAGTAGAGAAGACTACGACCGAGGTTATCCTACACAATACAATGTGAACCAGTACATACAAACGCTAGCATAAAGGACATCATACACCACTGACTCCCGAATCCTCAAGGGCACGTTGCTCACTCGCCCAATACGTCGACAACTGACTCGAGCGCGACCTTGGGCTTCAGCAGGACCTTTATTTCCCACCGATTTTCGTCAGTCACTCCCACCCGCGTCTTCTTCCTCAGACCAAGGTCTGTCGCACATAGCACCTTGGGAACGTTGTCTCCTCTTGCCTTGGCAGAATTTCCGCTATCATACGAGTTCTCCATCTCCATCGTATCGAACGGGGTCGCCGGTGAGACTGCCGTCACCTCGAAATCGCCAGAGGTGATGTCCTCGCCGACCATCTTCTTCACACGCATGGCCGATGAGATTAGGAAGGAGAGCTCGTCGGAGAATTTAGGAGAAAGGACCGAGGCGATGTCCGATTTTGACACATTGCATCCAGTGGCAATAAGGATGTCACTGAGACCGAAAATTATGGTATCGATTAGTTGAGTCGTAGTCTGCGACTCGTTCAGTGTCGATCGGACGTGCGCGCGTGTGAGGGCGCGCCAGCGACCGGCGATCGCCTGTGCCTCTAATCATGCACACGAACATTTTCCGTGGGTATAATTGTTTTTCTTTCAAGGAATGACTGCTCACCTTTTTCATGTATGTTACTGTAGATTGTGTCGATGAGCTTGTTATGTTTCTCGTTTCCATCGGATATCCAACTGTGTGTGAACCAACGAAGACAGTACGTCAGATATGCCTGAAACGCGATCTGTATCAAAATTGAATTGTCCCTGTGCTTTTTCGTGCCAAGAAAATGGACTATGGCACTTCCGACCACATACTCTGCTTGTTCGCAAGCCGCCAGTTGATCATCCGTTTTGGGCACTTCCGTCGTTGTCTCGGGGCAGAACAAGTCGACCATGGACTCAGCCATGAACGCGGTGCTCTGTAACACTGCTGTATTAAGCTTCTGAACAGCGCTGGTGACCTCAGCACCAGAAAAAGCATCGGCAGTCGTGAGGAAACTCTGCGCGCCTTCAAGCTCCGCGGTTCGGTCCTGCAAGAGCGTCCGGAGTTGATTGGACTCTTTCCTCAACGCCAGTGACTCCTCTCGTGCACGGCGAAGCTCCTCTTTTTCAATGTCCAAACGCCGCTTAGACTCGACAGCCAAATCCTTTGTTTTGGAAAGTTCATTGCGAAGGGTTCCTATCTCGCGATGGCTTTTGTCCAATTCGGAAGCATATGCCTCGAGCGATATCCTGGCTTCTCGCAGCTCTGAATACATCCGTGATCGATCACGGTTGGCTGTCTCGAGCGTTAGGCTGAGCCGCTCGATCTCCGCACCGGAACTCCCTTTGATGGGCTCCCCATCTTTCCGTATGCGCTTGCGATCATCAATCGGATGCTCGACCCTTTGACCATGTTCCTGTGAGTTCACTTTCAACGTCTCTGCCTCCCAGTTGTGCAGTTGGGGCGGGGGCCCCTCACGTGCACTCTCTTGCTTGCGCTGTGCCGTGTGCGACGCCTCGGTCTGCTGAAGTACTAGTGGCCTTTCCTTCCATCGCTGGGCGGATGGCGCCGGGGGTGGTGCCCCACGCGGGCGGTCACTGATATCCACCAAGCTATGTTCGGGACGCTCAAAGGTACCCTGGTCGTTGACGCCAGACGACGGAAGGGACCCTTGTTTGACGTTCTCCGGTTGCGCATCTTGTGCTGGACGGGTCGAGTGTTCAGGGGTTGTAGTCGTCGAATGTTTCGATGTGGAAGATATGGGTACGGAGGTGCCGCTCCGCTTTCGGGTCATAATGTTGAAGTTACCACCCATATTGGCGACCGAGTGATGTTATTTCTGATCTGGACGATGCTGAGGCGCGCTCGACAGACCGGGGAAGTAAATGGCAAGCAACAAGTGACGGATGGCCACCAAATGGTAAGACCAAGCGCTCGTTGCGAATACAGTCAGGCGACAGAAGACGACTTCAGAGATGCGAGAGGTGGCCTTACCTTGGGGTCACAATAAGGAGTACTGGCTGTATTGAGCACAACTCGACGGAGGTAGCAGTTGGAGGGGAGTGAAGAAGGGACCCTTCTGCAAACGGACGCTCCTTCGAGCGAATCCCCAGACAAGCAAGTTAGCTAATCCACACGTTCCATACCCTGTATCGTTGTCACCACCGTGATGGGCGCTGGGTTAGGACCCCGTAATTGCGCACGAACCTGAGGCAACAAATCCAGCGACTGAACCCTTGATCTTCAATAAATCTTTGCATCTGGGCGGAATCCAGGTAGGCCACGATGTTTATCAGACGATCAGATGATAGGAATGTTATGGTAGTCAATCCCAGAAGTGTTATGCAAAGGATATCCATCCTTCTATATTTAGTAGTGTTTTCTCACATCCGCACCTGTTCGCATTTCTCCCGATCATTTGGACAGTGCCAGACCGCTGGCAAGACGAGCAATGATTATGCTCGCCATTGCGTCACACTCAAAGGGTCGACAGAGGTGGACTGCGCAAGTCTGCTGATCTATAGCCCTGCACAAACGACTCTCACTCCCATAAGACCATAAAGAAAAACATATCTATTAGCGGTGCCGGTAACGGAACATGGGTAACCTCCGCTTATACTGCTTCTCGCTTTCGAGGGGTTGCACGGAGAATGTCGTCCACCCTGTGATCAAATAAGTAGCTGAAGATAAGCAAAGTGCCTATTACAAACCGAATGATCATCTCTGCGGCCTCGGTCGCACTGAGAATAACTTGGCGCTTTAGTTTGTAACTCTCCGTGATGCCAAGAGCCTTCATCGAACCAATGGTACCTTCGTTCATGTCTGCGTGGGGCATGGAGATCAACCGAGGAAGAAGCAGATTCCTCACGTACCAAGCCCAGCGTCTGACTGGCCCTCGTAATGTGCCGCTCGCAACCGTGCAACAAGGTCGCTCGAATCATACCCCGCGTTATCAGCCAAGATAGTTGGAATCTGCCTGAGCGCCCGCCCGAACGCTTCTGTTGCTATCGCCTTCTTCCCTCTGACCTTGCGCACTGCCTCGTCAACTGCGCAGCTCATCAGCATCTCAGAACATCCACCACCAAGGACGATTCGGGTTTCCTTCACTGTCTGTGACAACACTGAGAGTGCGTCGTGCAGGGAGCGTTCAGCTTCGTCAACCATCTGGTTCGTGGAACCACGCAGGACAACAGTACATGCTTCGCCAGCGGCAACACCAGAGAACTTGATAAGCTAAGAGATGGGATCAGCGAAGGGGAAGGGCGGGAGATGAATAGTCTCTTTACCTTGTCCTCGCCAATGATGACTTCCTCAATCAAATCACATCTCCCGAGTTTCACGAGATCTGGCCGATCAAACGTACTCGCAATCTCACCACCGGTGACGAGTGACAAACGCTCCACGCCTTCGAAATCTGCATGTTCGATGACCATGATTCCTTTTTCCGCAAGTAGGGACTCGGGGTAGTTGTATATGAGTTGTCGGTTAACGAAACAGTTGATACCGTGGGCTGCGATCGCCTCTACTTTTGCCTTCATCTTTTCTCGTTCTGCACGCTCGAGTTCAGCAAGTTTACCCGTAGAGTCAACCTTTACACGAGCGCCAAAGACTTTGACCTTGTCGGTGTCCATGGCTAATAGCATCTTCCGTCAATGTGGTAAATTTTGCGACGTAGATAATAGCTTACCAGTGTTGGCAACCAAAATCTTGACATTTTCCATTCGTTTCGGTGAGTTTACTGCGATTGATTTATCGAGAATAAAGCCTGTGATTTCGGTCAGAGATATGCTCACTTTACACCAACAATTGTCCCACCTTCGTCAAGATATGAGTCAGTCAGCTTTCCACCAACTTTTTTAATGATCTGAATGTGCTCGAGATCTGTCGAGCCCTAAAAGGGTCCTGTTCAGGCAAAGCGCAGGATGCTTTAAAGGAAGTATTCCTACCTTCAACCGAAGGACGGCGTCGACCGCAAGATTCGCAAAATAGTCCTTGTCCTGCGAGAGGACTTTCGATGACAGGGTCGTCCGAGCAATATTAAACAAGTCTTGGCGAAACTGCGCCGCATCGGATCTAAGAAGAGCAGTTGACCCATGAGGCTCGAGACAATAAACGTGGAGAAAAAGGGACGTACGCGTGATCCACAGCTGCCCTTTCCAACGCGTCCAAAGCTGCTCTGCTAGCAAGCCGATATCCCTCGACGATCGTTTGAGGATGGATTTTCATCGCGATCAACTTCTCTGCCTCTCTGAGTAGTTCCGATGCCAAAACACAAACGGTTGTCGTCCCATCTCCAACCTCGTCGTCCTGGACTTTTGAGATGTTGACGAGGATCTTGGCTGCTGCGTTGTCGAGTTGGATAGATTTGAGGATCGTGGCACCATCGTTGGTCACGCTTATGTCTCCGGACGACGTAGATTGCAGGATCTTGTTCATGCCCTTGGGTCCAAGGGTGGACTTGACAAGGTCGCCGACGGCTAGGGCACCAACGAAAGAGGAGAGACGTGCATTTTCAGCCTTTTCTTCGGTTGCCTGGTAATGACGCGGTCAGCATCGCGCACCATAACCCATTTTTTCCGAAACAGATTACTTCTTCGCCAAATATCCGCACCGACATTGTAATCGTGATCTGTGTCTTGGAAAACGCGGTTGATCTTGATGTTAAGCGCTCTCTAGTACAGTAAACACTATTGTACGTAATACATTTGGCCACACAATCACTGCCAACCTCTGGCACTCGAGATGGAACCACTCGAGCTTGAAAATAAGGCCGCACTATGCAGTCCTGAGACTCTGAGCCAAATTTAACAAAGACTGGGGTCCGGTTGATGGAATTTGCTGTTTTTTCAGCATTTTGTGTAGCTGGTTCTCAGTGGAGCTCTAACCAGTTCTTGCCAATATGACAGGCCCTGGAGGGACGACTTCTGACCAGGTTTGTCGTCTGGCGGCCATGCGTCTCCTTTATAGCTTCCTTTTTTGCGTTGGTGAATCAAGAAAAGGATTCAAAACATCCGACGACCCTGCCTTGGGTATAGACAGGATACCGGTGAGTCTCGCAGATCCTCTCTATACTGCAATTCGTTGTTGAAGCCTCTGCGGGCAAAGTTACTCGAGTAGTAGCCTTGACTTCGGAAGAAGTATGGACATCAGCTATTGTATTTTGTTGATTAACCAGGAGCTGATGCTTCTCGACCGGAGTCTTTGGCGTAGCGCAAATGAGGCGACAGAGATGCATGCATGGCTAATCGTAACCTAGGACAGCCGAGGCATGAAACCAATCTAGGACACAGATCGTGTATGAATATTTTCATCTTACCACTTCGCTCGACCCGCGGTGCCGACAGTCTTTGGCACCCTTCCTCTCGCAAAATGACGGGCTCTCCATCATGCACTCCACAAGGGGGCCTCTGCTCGATACCCAGTCCACCCTTGCAACATGCTCTCCCCGGTTCGGCATCGCCTCGGGCCAGAAGGTAGAACTTTCATCTATACACCTGCCCCCAGCTACTCCAACAAATTCGTATTTACCCTCGTTTATATCTGCGTTTTCAAGCTTCTAGCTTGAGCGGCGTTAAACCAGCCCGGGTCTTCAGTTGCTCACAGGCAATAGTTATGCGCCAATTCTAGCAGAGTAATCTAACAGGTGTAACACAAGATGAGCATTTTTGCGCTATCGTGCGTTTGTCATGAAGTACTACCGCATGGATCAATTCACATGTGGGTCGAGCTTGCAGTATTTTGGGTGCCGGATATACACGGCATTCCACTTCTGTAGGCCGTGAGCCTTGTGAAACTCTGTCATTCAGCGTTTAAAGGGCACAAACGCGGTTAAAAGTGTTCGAAATAGGGTATCACAAATTTCAGAATTATTTTGTTTGTTTCAGGTGACTAGAATGATCTCTGAGATGATGCCAAAGTGGCACTAAAACCGAGGTCATTTTCAGTTCTGGACTACCGCACTAGACGACACATGCGTTGATATGACAGTGTCGCTTGGCGAAGACATCACATACCGTTGGAGTTAGACTAGTCCATCCCCTATTGGACATACTATTTCTCAATTACCTTACTCGGCTCGACGTACTTGCGCTCGCTACAGCACCAAATACACTTGTCTTGAAACCTCGGAGATTCAAAGTTGAGAACACGCGATTAACCGCAATTACTCGAGGTCTGTGCTTGGTTGGTAGATAAATCTCGTTTTGCTCCCCAACGCAAAGGTACATAAGCACTCCTGGTCCCTCTACTTACCGCACTCACCTCGCACTTCCTCTCTCGAACTGTGGATGAGCCTCTAGTTCACCCACGCTCGAATTCTGCCAAAGTTTATGACTACGCTAACCACATAATCTACCTCGGATACCATTCTTACTATACTCTTGCCCTGATAATGATCAACACCATACCGCTCGAATCCTTGGAGGAGCTGCTCGTACAGAATCTTGCTGCAGTGCACCACCCACATCTCATCGACGTCGGCTGCGTACTTGGCACCCTCTACGCTGTTGTCAGAGTCGTTCATGTCACGCGCTGCAGACTCAAAATGACTCCACTCCGTGGGCCACCAAGTCCCTCTTTCATTTGGGGTGTAGGTAGGCACATCGTCACGTCCTCTGACGCAGGATTGTCCTTTGCGACCCAAAAGCAATTGCACATTGCTATGCAGCAGGGACATACACGTACAACTGACACCTTTCGGAGAGATCACCATAGAGAACCTGGTAAGCGGGTATTTGAGCAAGCTAGATGATCGCTCCGAGATGTACTGATCGGGGTCGGCAAGAGAATTCTTATCCAGACTGCAGAAGACCTTGACTCCGGCGTTCAGTAACGTTGCAGTTTGCATTCAAGTTCAGTCTTCTATGACTCGGCTTACACGGTTTGACACCCTGGTTGAGTTAAACGTAGGTAGCGCCGTGATCGAAGGCCAAAGCTGGTACGTGATTTATTTCTCAAGACAAACTAAACTGACTTGGCACACAGGATGAATCATATTTCGTAAGTCGTGCGCCCCTGCTTTAGATTGTCGGACCTAATTAAATTTGAACAGACTCGACACGATCGACATAGCCGGTTTTTCTCATGATTTTGGCTCACTGGATAGTAGACCCACCACAGTGATGAAACTCTTTGACGCTTTTGGTGGCGGCGGAAACAACTTCAGCGTATTCCTTGATTTGCTTGCTCATGCACATCCATGGTTACTCAGGGTCCCAACACCACAGTCGAAGCTCGTCAAGAGGCTGAATGGGCACGATGGGCGACATTGCAAACGTGTTGCTCACGAAATCAAGGGAGATAAAGGAGGAAGGTACGCTGGGAGAGAGGGGGAAAGAGTCCATCCTTGGTCTTCTAGGCACATTTATCTGCCCTCCGATACCCAATGGCCTAGCTGAAATTACCTGATCCAGGCTGAAAATCAAGACGGCCAGCTCCATTTGATGCGTGAAGTGGTGGTGACACTAGTATGGATTAGCACTTTCCGTCTACTCTCACTAATTTACAGCCCTCGCCTGGGCCAAAGTTTTATTTGTTGCAGCCTACGAGACCACGTCTAGTAATCTGCCAATTTTTTAAAATGGAACAAGACTTATACATTCTCGTTACCTCTCTCCAAAAGCCCGAATATACAAGACAAATTGCGAGCCAAGCTTCTCAAGTTCGAAGCCGACCCAACCTACGGTCAGCTTTCCAACAATTTCCCGTACCTCGATGCCGTAGTACAAGAAACACTTCGTATGTCAAGTGCACGCGACCGAGCAGATCTGCAGTGTTTCGACTATTCGGCAAACAAGCTGCGAAGGATTACATTATACCACTGAGCAGGCCTGTGCTGATCCGTTCTGGAAAGCTCGTCGACCACATCTCGATCACAAATGGGATCCATGTGCATGTTTCGATAATGTGCATGAACCGATCGACGGTGGTATGGGGTCCCGACGCTAAGGAGTTCAGGCCCGAGCGATGGATCGGGAAACAAGGTATCCCAGCCACTGCGAAGGAAGTGCAGGGACACCGGCATCTGCTAACCTTCATCGACAGGCCGAAAACGTGTCTCGGAAAGGCATTTGAGATCACCGAAATCAAGGTACGTACATGTGCGACACTATCGGTCCCTCTACGGATCATTCATGCTTTGCGTGTCCTGAAGCGCGTTGACCTTTTCGCCACAGGTCGTACTTGCCACTCTTGTGAAGATCTTTGTGTTTGAATTTCCGGGTGGGCTAGAGACAGTGCAGTCCCCTTGCGTATGATGCACTCCGAGCGACTCAGCGGTGATGGGTATGCACCATGCTTGATGGTGATGACTGTTAAGGTACGATACTTGCACACTGCAGCCGACGTCTGGGCCACTCTACTTCATACCCCTGAACGCCCCCATACTCCAACTGCTTCGACGATGAATTACAATTATTCTCAGCCCCACATCAATATGTCACACGATCGAGACTCGACTGGACTGCCCTGCCCAATTTCCATTTCTCGACAAGCTCTGCCCTTCAGGTTACATCGCCTTCTTGGGCTGTCTTATCTAGACCAATCCTTCATGTAGCAGTGCAATCTCCCGCTCCAACGTCCGCTCGCATAGGCGACTTTTGATACGGGATTCATCTCCGAGTTCGGCTCGTCTTCAGAAACTTGTACGCTTACATGGTCTGGCTCCTGATGTAAGAGCTGTATCCAGCCACGAAAGCACGGCCATACGGCAGTACAAGTGACTCCGAAAGATCTGTTGATCGTCAAAGTATTGCGGTTTTTGTGCAGCGGGCGATAACGAGTTGGGGGGTGAGTGGGTGAGGCGGCGCACGACCATAGGCCAGTGTAGTGTGGGAAATGAAGCACCTGAGGTCATAGACCTGAGTCATCGCATGACCAAACACAGAGGTGAGGCGAGCGGACGGTGGCCGGCACCACAACTATACCCGGTACGTCGAGTGCACTCACCGTGACCCGTGACCCTTTTCCGGGCTACACCAGACTTGCAGACGTGGAACACAGGGGGGGCGATGACTTTATTTATTCCACAGGTCCGGACAGCCAGACATGTGTACGGGTGGAAAGGTAGGATCCAGTGTTAAACAACTGTAATATGAGTCCGTGAGGACTAAGGTACATGATTAAAGGAATGTTTGCGTTGTACAGTGGTAGCTTACCTCCAGTCGACGTTGTACGAGACTGGAGGAAGGAATAGTAAGCGTCCGCGTGTTAGCGGACGCTGTCCAAATAAGGTAATATAATGTACGTAGGGGGATTGGTGAAGTTGACACTAGCCAGCAGAATGGTTTCCAACAGATGCTAATCCTGTTAGGGTAATACCAATTCTCCCCACTCTTCTGGGCGTATCCGAAGAATCTACTCGTGCGTTGTGCCTGCCGCCAGCTCAAGAACGAAGGGAGGCATTGCAGAGTACGTCCTTGCCAAGATTCACAATCTGAGACTTCCGCACTCGCATACGCCGGTTGCTGAGGTTGCACAGGAGATAGCACAAATGCTAGATCACATCGCCGTGACGTGCATCTGATGCGCTGGGATGTTGAGAGTTAGGTGATCAGTGCTGACATGTGGACAACATTGAACAGTTTAGAACCCGTCCAACGGTCTGATGGCGTAGTTGGTTATCGCATCTGTCTAACACACAGAAGGTCTCCTGTTCGAACCAGGGTCAGATCAGATTTTTTCCTGGACGTCCAAAAGCGTATGGAGACAATCGTCGGTCGAATGCAAGGCGAATGAAGGAATAGCATCTGTTGGACAAGTAACGCGACGACGAGAAGTCCTGGAAACGGTCAAGTTACCATCGGTCTCCCCCCTACTCAAACACGATCACGAGATCTACCCCCTTGTTCTCTAACCAGCTCTTCCACATCTCGCTGTACTTCGTCGTCCCCTTCAAGTTCCGGATTTTTGGACTAAAGACCTGGTCGTCTGGCAATAACCTCGCGATGCGCCGAATCTCATGCAAATCCCGACTTGAGTAATACTTCATCTGCACCGCGGCCTGCATGAGGGTTGGATGACACTGCAGTAGGTCGTGGAAAGGCAGGCATAGGACCGAACAACAACCTCATTTCAGTTCTTAATTCAAAAAAGAAAAAAAGAAAAAAAGGCACGCAAAGAAGAAGAAACGTCGAACGATCAGAGAGGTCGAGAACTGACCGAGTCCTGAAACACCATCCGGTGCCATTTGCAAAATGTTCTGGGCGACGTCCGACTGTCTCGAGCTGCAGCGGATGCGGGATCGTCCGTGCCTACTCCCCTCGACACGCGCCTTCTGCTGCGGCTGCGTGTGTAGCGATAGAGGGGAAGTAATCGAGGTGTGTAATACATCACCAGTGCTGTCGCCGTCTCGTCCCGCCTTGGTGCAGTGCCAGTCCTTGATGACAGCACAGGCGTGGGAATGTCGCCACTGTACAGACGATGACGATACCGTCCCGCGATGCGCCAATAGTGTGCCTCGGCACGTGGCGTGGCGTAGCTATCATCATTGCTCCGAGGCCGTTGCCCCTGGCCACAGCTGAACGCCTGTCGCCACTGGATTGGCACTATGGCGTGGATCCGCGCTCGGAGATAGATGGTGTTGAGAGCACGGACGAAGACGTCGAACAGGGAGGTCAAGACAGGGGTGCTCTGTAACGTGCTCGATTTCATGAGGACTTTCCCGAGGGGTATGGTGAGTGCGGATATAGATGCCGACGAGGCTCTTCCGAAGGCTTGGACACGGGAAAAGATGACGAGTGTAACGAAAAGCGAGATGGGCGTTCGAAGGTGTGTGACATGCTGAGTAGTGAAACGAAGATCGAGTCATGGGTGAATTCTCAGAGGTGAAACACGAGCGAGAGAATGCTCGCCTGCAGTTGGAGACGTAGCATTCGTTCAACGACAGAACGGAAGTTGGACAGCATGACTCTTGAATGACGATGACGGTAAGCTTTGAAGCAGAGCACGGTCAGGGACTAGATTGTACGAAACCAAGCGAGGCTATTTAAGTGCGGGGAAGACTTGCGTCGAAGCGACGAAGGGCACGTTCGTACCGCACGCCTGCTGAACGCTGAGACGAGAGAATGAAAGGTTGCCCTGTCACCGTAGTGCCAGGGGCACAGTGTGCATGGTCTCGGTGGTATTCTGCACGGCCGCCTCGAGCCGTGCTAAGTGACTTGCTGTAGGTGTCCGAGGACCAGCGTGACCTGTAATCATGGTCTGAGGGACCACAGAGAGACCTGGGATCCTTCGATGCGAATAGTAACGCGCGTCTGAAACATGTGCTTTTCATCTGGCTGCATCGATTAGGGAGAGATAACAGGGATGGGTATAATTTTGTTTACCATGATCCAAGGGAGTACACGCGTGATAGGGTCTTCCGATTTCGAAGCTTCATCGAGAGAAATCGTGATCACTGGAAGAGCGCGCCCGGCCATACTAGTTGAAGCCGGGCAACTCGTTTGCCTGCTCCAAAATCCAGAAATATATCCTGGCAGATGAACACGTGTCAAAGGGTTGTCTTTCACGTTCTTCGAATGCATAAATCATCAGCAGGTGCCAAACTTGGTCTTAATTTTAGGATGAAACACTTACCACCGGTCCCAAGAACGAGTCGCTGCAAGCTGGCTGTGATGGGTCAAGCCTCCGCCATGATCTGATATGCAGAATCCCAGGGCACGCCACACTGGATGGTAGGGCTGGAAACAGACTAGCCAATCTTGCCCACTGCCAACAGTGGCATGGCCTTGTGTGACGCACATCAATCCGTGCAGTGACGACTCCCAGTCCGGGGACAAATCCAAACACTGTGGAGGGGTTGTGCTCAGATACCCCCTTGCCATGGCCCGGATCTGTGTCCTGATCGGCCAACGTACTACAGCAAGTGTGCGCCCGGGAATACTGCGTGCCGGAGAACCGGGCAAACACGGTTCGTCTGAGTCCGCCTGGTGACTTGAATTAGTTCTTCGGTCCACACCCTTCTCTTCGTCTCTGACCCACCAAAGTCCTGCCAGCTATCCAATTCAGTCGTCCCGTGGGCTGTGCGCGCCTATCGAGTGTCGAGGCCTTAGAGTTAAGGTATTAGTGGTAATACCCCAATCCAAGTCCCACCACCACACGACGAAATAGGAAGCCGTTGTATTTTTTGTTCCTGCGGCCACCGGTCTCACAGTTGTCTGGTCCCGTTGGCACTGCCTAGAAGCGACGTTGACCCCATGGACGGACTGATATACGGATCATGGCACAACGTTGAGATATCTAGGACGAGCGCCGGCGCCTTGCAGGCACTGCTGCATAACGCGGACACGATAGACTCATGCTGTCATCCAGGTCGCGGTAGCGTCTCACCGTGCCGGACAAACGTATCCCAGAACTATCAATTCCTGTGCTATGATCTGCTCGCCGGGGTGGCTATATAGGCTACAAGCTGCGGTATTACCATCGTGCCATCCTCCCCTCCCTTCTTTTCGTTCCCAGCTTGACAGTGACTATTTTGCGCCATGGATGCGACTACCTCATGTCAGCTGCCTTGTTGGACCGGGACAACCCTAGTCAGTACACACAAGAATGCCAATGACGGTGACCTCACCATCATCTCGGTATCTCTAGATCAACACGCGTTCACATCACGACAAATGCACCCTTCCCCTGATAGAGACCATGGTACGTTCATCATCTGAGCAAAGAACCATCCTTTGCTCAAGAGTATATTACGACCAGTGCCCCGCCGACACGTTCTGGACCGTGTTTCAGTCCAGAGTGTGTATCTTTGGACGCCCACTACTATGGGCTATCTGCTTTTTTGTGAGTAGTTCCTGCGTAACAGAGAGTGCTCCCTCTGACCCCACCTCTAGTTTTGCCCACTCATCTCGGACGTGGTTTCGATGACTCGGATTATGTGCCAACTGGCCTGGATATCCTCGTATTTCTTATATTCAGTCATGTTTATCACGTTCCGGTATTTCCGAAGACATGGGCATGCACCCCTGCGACGTGGTCGGTTTTTCGAGAGTAATGGAGTGTTCCATACTGACGCTTTGCGTAGCTTGTTGCCCAACCCGATGTCTTGTCTTTCTGCGCTGACGTTTGTTCGGCGGCTTCGTCTCTGTGGCGCACAAATGCATTGTAAGATTTGTAAGTTGGTTTATTTACCTCGTGCAATAAACTCCACTAACTGACTCACAGCATCGACGGCTGTATTGACATACAACGCCGACTTGGGAAAGCCTGGTTGCTATTCTCCTCACCCTCAGGTCTGATACAGGATGGCGGCATAATTAATTAATCCATTTTCGCTGGACGCAGTTTCACTTCTTCAACATCATATAACGATTAAAGGTTGCATTCATGGATCCCCTGGACACCTGTAATCCATTACTTTATAATCACATGCTTTAATCAGCAGTGGTGACTCGCCACCTGGCCTTAATCTACACAGGATTTCATTCCTGGCACAGCGCGAACAGCCCTATTCAGCACGGCATCTGGCTCGACGAACACCCCAGTGCTCACGGCTGTGACTCTTGATAAAAATTCACGTGGACTAACTTTCGAAAACGTAACGTGTAGATGACCTTTGTGATCTCCATTTTTGTGGCTCGAATAGGCATGGCTCGACTGCCGTTCAGTGGGTCTAAACCGCAACAAGGGCTCAAATGCATAGGAGATCTGTATCACTGTGTCATCAGGGCATCAGTACCGTCGCGCTTCCAAATCTACACCGCTGCACCCGCTCACATCTATAACTGCAACCGCACAGTGGTGGGGGACACCACCGACAATAATCGCAATTCGTCAGACCGGCATCTGTGTACATATTCACAGCAGATGAGATATCTTGGGATGGTAGCCACCGCGTCGCTCGCCGTGCTCTGAAATAGACACTGACGTGTTCTCAGGACAGCCACGTCTGCGACCGCAGAAACAGCACGCGAGTGACAACGGAGTCACCCCATCGGTGTGTGTATGTCGTGGACGTGGTCTCGGCAAAACTGTTCCGAGGTGGGAGGGAGTTACTGGCCTAAGCATCGTCCATTCCATCGTCCGTTTTGAGTCGGAGACCCCACGAACGGATCTCCATGTTTAACTGAAGAAGGGGGAGACTGGGTGGCTGTTTGTGCGGATCATGAGGAATCTGACTGCGGTCACCGGCTACGTCCGCCCGGGAAATAGAGAGGACGCTCGAACCCGGGCGCGGGAACACACGGGACAGCATCTGGGAAGGTGAGTGTCCAAACGCGAGGATCCGCAAGGCATCTGGAAGGGTGCTTTGTGATTCGATGACCAGCCAAGAATGCAGAGGGCACCTTCACTGTCGACCTTTGTACACGGACGAGCTGCTGGTATACGACCAAGACGAAGCGGGTTGAAGTTCGATGCGACGATGACACGTGACGAGGTCGCAGGCGATGCGTAGATAATGATGGTGGCCACCCGAAAAGCGCCTCGCTCTGTGAGTTTTTTCTTCGGTACGTTCAGGAGACTACTTTTAGGCCGTCAGATCACCCACAACCGATATTTCTGTCTTGTTCTTCACTAGCATCCCCTACGATCCTGTGACTGACCGAAGCAT
This sequence comes from Pulveroboletus cf. rosaemariae, assembly GCA_038089275.1. Classification (NCBI taxonomy): domain Eukaryota; kingdom Fungi; phylum Basidiomycota; class Agaricomycetes; order Boletales; family Boletaceae; genus Pulveroboletus; species Pulveroboletus cf. rosaemariae. Next base: position 41,225 of record JBBPKN010000201.1, on the reverse strand, counting down.
CGTGATGGGCGTCCTCGATATCGTTCCCGTGCGTCGTTGTGATACACTGCCCGGATGAGAGCGCCTCAAGCTAATGGACTATCCAGGCTGGTGTCTTGACCGGAGACAACGTTCGCAAGCTATTCAACTATGCAAAGGAGCACCAGGTACAGTCTGGCCATCTTTGACTTGGAGTCGTCCTTGCTGACACCGCCCTAGTTCGCCATTCCCGTGAGTGATCCTGTTTTTAGGAATCATTCCATAGACGTCTGAATGTCCGTTTTTTTTGGCACAGTCCATCGTAAGTCACAGTATAACCGTCTTTGCAGCCCAATGTTGATGAGTAAACGTCCTCAGAACGTCACCTCTTCTTCTACGGCGAACGCCGTTTTAGAAGCTGCGAGGTCGGTCGATCCTCCATGCCCATCTGTCGTAACTGACATCCTGTCTTAGAGATATCAAAGCACCCATTATCCTACAAGTTTCTCAGGGAGGAAGTGCCTATTTTGCAGGAAAGGGGCTCAAGAACGACAACCAGCAAGCGTCAATTGCTGGTGCGCGATCGGCTGCCTACCACATCCGAACGGTTGCCAAGGAGTATGGCATGTACGTTCTCCTCCTAGCTCAAATGGATGCCTGGCCTTATGACTGGTTATCGTTTCTAGTCCCGTCGTACTTCACAGCGACCACTGTGCGCACAAGCTGTTGCCTTGGTTCGAAGGCATGCTCGCTGCCGATGAGGAGTACTACAGGCACCACCAGGAGCCTCTCTTTTCCTCTCACATGCTCGATCTCTCCGAGGAACCCAAGGCGGAGAATATCAGTACATGTGTCAAATACTTTAAGAGAATGGCACCACTCGGACTCTGGCTCGAAATGGAAATCGGTATCACCGGTGGAGAAGAGGATGGTGTGGACAACTCTGGCGTTGACAACGCTGCGTTGTACACCCAGCCGGAGGATGTCTACGATGTCTACGATGCGTTGAGCAAGATTGGCCCCAACTTTAGTATTGCGGCTGCGTTCGGGAACGTGCATGGTGTATACAAGCCAGGGAACGTCAAATTGCACCCCGAGCTTTTGAGCAGGCACCAGACTTACACGAGCGAGAAACTGCATGGAAAAGAGGAGAAGCCTCTGTGAGACCATTTCGTCACGAGACGGTTCGGTGTACTGATGGACCTCAGGTACCTTGTTTTCCATGGAGGTTCTGGCTCGACCAAGGAAGAAATCAGAACCGCCGTCAACAATGGTGTAGTCAAGATGAATGTTGACACCGGTATGACTGCGGGTGTTCCAGGGGTGCACAATCTGATATCCATTGCTCCTGCAGACACACAGTTCGCTTACCTAATTGGTATCCGAGTACGTCGGATCGTTGCAATCGTACATTGCTCTGACTTGACGCGTCTCCAGGACTTTATCATCAAGAAGAAAGACTACCTTCAGACGCAGGTTGGAAACCCCGAGGGAGCGGACAAGCCAAACAAGAAGGTGCGTTTGTCGCCCACACTCCGTTACTATGCCTATTTTCGATCGTCAGTACTATGACCCCCGTGTCTGGGTTCGCGAGGGTGAGAAGACGCTCTCTGAGCGCGTCAAGGAAGCATGCACGGATTTGGGCAACGTCGGTGAGTCGACTACCGATGCTGGCCGTCGGATTACTGATGCGAGCTGCGTTTCTCCTAGACCGTCTGTAAATGGGAACATGGAGAAGGATGCATGGATCGTCGAAGCTGTCATGTTTACCATAGATTTTTCTTTCGTGACCCGGAGCAAGGTAGTTTGACGAGCGTACGATGCTCCATGTTGCCCTGTATACGTACGTTTCGAGCGTCGACTGTCCTACTAGATCTAAAGCTGTACGTTCACGACATCTGCTGGGCAACAACGTGAAAGGGAGCCTTCCATTTGGACATGCTTCCTGATAGGCGCCACGGAGCTTGTTGCCAAACGCTGTCCTGATTCGAAAGCTGAACATTGTTCTCACCCAACGACGCTCGCCGACGACCCACAACGCGACCAAGCTTGCAGGCCGTACGAGTATCAGGTTCAGCGGAGACGTCGCCGACCATGCAGTGTGAGCAGTGCCCTCCCTCGCCCGCTCACTCACGTGACGAGATGTCCCAGTTCAAGCCGTCCTGCTCCTCCCTGGCTTCCTCGCGGTCGAACTCGCCCGCGCCGCACTCTGGGCTGCGCGCACGGCATCCGAGCCCAACCGCGACGGCGGACTCCTGCCCGCGTTCCTGGCGCTCCTAGCGGGCATCTTCGGACTCGTACCACGCCCCGCACGGACGATCGTCGCGTACGCCGCGCAGACCGCGTGGGTGCCCGTTCGCGGCGTGTTGTGGGTGTGGGGGATTGGGCGGGGGAGCTCGAAGAAACGTGAGTGTGGTGTGGTGTGGTGTGGTGTGGTGGTGTGTGTTCGACAACGGGGGCTCCGCTGACATCTCGGGCCTGGTTTTATGTCATGCAGGATCGCCCGCGGCGGTGACGCGTTGGTACGCGATCAAGCGTAGGCGGCGGGCGGAGGCACTCCGGCGTTCGACCGCGAGAGGCGACGATGACGACGACGACGGCTATAAACGAAAATGAAACACAGAGCCGAAGACACGTACATTTTGGAGACGGGATGGGCGGTGTAGTGCTGGCGTTGATCTCACACCTTGGACTTATTGAATCGCGCAGGGAGCGTCATGCTTGTTCGTCTCGTGTTTCACTGCTCGGAACTGAGAATACGGACGTTTGCTATTTATCGCACGTACTACTATTACAACACTAGAGGCTGTATTAGTACGTCGACGGGGGTCTCTCATATCCATCACTGCGGTAGGTCGTCGGTGTCGTCCGAGTCAAGAGTGTTAGCCACAGCCTGAGCTCGACGGCGGCTGACAGAATGAAATGTGGGACGCTTGGGATTTCAGTGCACGCCAGAACGTCTCTCTTGCAGACAGACCATCAGGCCAATCATGTCCATGCTCGCGGCACTCTTCCACGTTCCAGTTGCCATCTATCACTTGATTGCAGCCATGTGGAACGCGTGCAGTGTCCTCCTACGAGTCATGCAGTCGATCATGCAAGAAGCCAAGCAAGAAGCAGTCGAATTGATGGCATTGCTCGATGATGGCGCTCCTGTGATGGTCAGTCCGCATCCGTGATCCAATCATGTCGCTCAGGGATGCCGTGCTAAGCGACTGCAACCCACAGCATGCCATCACGTCGCCGTCGTTGCTGCGTGATGCTGGCGGTCCTGCGAACCCATGGCAGATGTTGATCGTCGCGAGACCATCCTCGTTCGTGCTCCTCCTCCGGCTATCCAAGCACCGCGTGCTTCACTTGGAAGTCGACGAGGTGCGTCCCATTCAGATAGGCCGTCGCTCCAAATCCTGTCTTCGTGGACCATTGATCGTCTTTCTTTTTGTTTTCGTCACGCTGGGATGTAGAACTTCATCACTTCCAAGTTGGAGGTGATTCGAACGGATTTAAGACTGCACGTGCAGCACGTTCCACGCATGGTATGTCGCTTGGATCCTGGGCTTCCATAGGGTGTCGATAGGTGAAGTGGTGGCTGACGTACGCGGTGTCGGTGAACAGTTGCAAATGCCGATCGGGATGCACGACACGCGGCTCATCCGATATACGCCGACGAGACTGCCATACCTCTGGAGGGAAGAACGGGCCGACGCGCAGTGCGGAGGTGGGAATGGAGCCGCTGAAAGGTCGATCGTATCTGTCGCGCCAGCAGCTTCTGTCAGCACCGGAGCAGAACGTTCTCATCGTCAGAAGTGCGTACAACTGCTCACAGAAAGCGCAGTGCGACGTCGAATGCACATGGATCGCGTCGGGCGCTCTGGGATAGACATTGTACATAAGAAGGGCCCATTTTCCGTGAAGGCCTACGGGGAGAACGCGGTCAAGCGAAAGGCATTGGCGAACGCAACGAACATGAGCACAACGTATGGTGACGGGAACACCGCTGCGGGTGGGGCGTTGGAAGAGGCGTGCGGGCCGGAGACGGGTGCGGCAGGTATGCCGAAGCAAGCGCGAATGGAGCGAAACGCCCACGCAGCGCTCAGTGAGAACTTGCCGGTCTCGAACATCGTATCAGCGTCGTCGTCGCGAAAGGTGGTCGAGAGTGTGTCACAGTCGCGTCGAGTGGGCACACAGTCGATGCGACGCAAGCGGGGGCAGTTTGATCTGTATGCGCAGAGGGCCACCAGTGAGTTCAGTCTGCTATTGAAGAAGGGCCAAGAGAGGGAGTGAGGACGTTACGCGTTGCATGAGTAGTAATGAGCATGGCGTAGATAACTTGCAGAGTCACACTCCACCGATCTTCATCTGCGAACATGACCGAGTTTCAACTGTTCGTCGAGCAGATATAAACGGAAATATCTCGTACCACAGTACCAGGGCCTCTCCTAACCCCCGCGTAGGCCTCGCTAGGCTTGCAAACGTCTTCGTAACAAGTGCGCCTTGTCGTTGTGGGTGCTTGCCTTTTTTGGAAAACTTGTTGAGTCAGGCTCGACCTAGTCTTAATGGGGCACTCAACTGTTTAATACCCGACTAGTCATCGAATCGGCTTTACCCAGGTCACCTGAAAATTCACTTTCCTCCAGTGTCGCCATCGTCGCACACGATGGCGCTCGCGCAATGTCGTGACAAGGACGGTTGGCAGTGGACATCCCAGCTCAGAAACTTTGACTTGTCCCTCTGCGTCGAAGAAGGCGTCGTGCTTGACTCGTTTCTCAGCATCCTCGTCATCACAGCACTCGTGCAAATCGCTTCGCTCTTGCACGCACCCGTGCGCGACATCTCCCGCAACAGCCGTTGGCGACTCTGGGCCAAGCAGGTGGGATTTGTCTCGAGTCGGCACCTTTTCCCCATGCTCATTCCATTTTCAGACACTCCTTGGTCTGGCGTTCCTGACCAGTGTAGTCGCTCTATTCTTGATTCTCTCCAGCCGAGTTAGCACGGCTGTTCAACTGCCCCACGCACTCGAGCCGCTCGCGCTCCTCGTTGCCTTGCTTCTGACCCGTGTTAATCACCTCCGAACACGGTCTTCTTCCACCATCCTCCTGCTCTTCTGGCCCTCCTACACCGTGGCGTTGGCCATCTGGACACGTTCTTACGCACAAACGTTCCCCATCACACCGCTCGTTCCTTTGAAATGGGCCATTCTCTCCCTTGGGTTACTTTCCTTCGTGCTCGAGTGCATCTCTCCCGATGATATCCCTGCTTCGAAGACCGAAAGTCCCTTGCTTACAGCCAACGTGTTCAGCGTATGGTCATTTGAGTGGCTGACCCCTCTCATGCGTAAAGGATCTCAGACAGTCATCACACACGATGATCTGCCTGCGCTTCTTCCCTGCGACGAGTCTGCTAACCTTGGAGACGACCTCCAGCGTGCCCTCGAGAAACAGTGGGTATGAGTTATCTTTGCTGGATCTCTACTGATCCACATCTAGCTCTGGATTATGGACTGCCATTTTCGTCGCCTACGGCAGTCCCTATCTCGTTGCTGGTTTCCTTAAGCTCATCCAGGACAGCTTGGCATTTGTCCAGCCCTTCCTCTTACGCGAATTTCTGTCTTATATATCCGAGTATCAAGACAACAAAGGCGCAAGGCTTTTGGCCGATTCCACTCCCCTTTTCGGTTACGTCATCGCTATCCTCATGTTTGTCGCGTCCATGGCTCAGACCGTCATCCTTCACCAGGTAACAGAATGCTCTACTTACCATCGTTTCCAGCTGACACTGTTTTCTTTTAGTATTTCCAAATCTGTTTCGAGACTGGCATGCGTGTCCGTGCTGGTCTTATCACGGCCATTTACAAGAAGGCCTTGGTTCTTTCCAGCGACGAACGCGGCCGTGCTACGGGCGATATTGTTAATTTGATGTCTGTTGATACGACTAGAATGCAGGATCTTTGCACGTATGGACTCATCGCCATCTCTGGACCATATCAGGTATGTGACTCCCATTACTTCGCGTCCATTTGTGTCTCTAACTCGAAGATAGATAGTCCTTGCATTCGTTTCTCTTCACAACCTTCTTGGCTGGTCTGCATTTGTTGGTGTGGCTATCATGATCATTTCTATTCCCTTGAATACCTTTATTGCACGGATTTTGAAAAAGATGCATCAGCAGCAGATGAAAAATCGGGATAAACGCACCAGACTGATGAGTGAGGTGCTTGCCAACATCAAGAGGTAAGCGCTCTCTTCTTCATAGCCACAACGCATACGTATGCCCCAGCAAGCATTAAACTCTACGCATGGGAATATGCGTTTATTCGCCGTGTCTTGCACGTCCGTAATGATCTGGAACTCAAGATGCTCCGAAAAATCGGCATCGTCACGGCGATGAACACCACCCTCTGGGGCGGTATTCCACGTACGTGATACAGTACTCTTACGATCCCTCGTCTTCTGACTGTGCGATAGTGATCGTCGCGTTCAGCTCTTTGGCCACCGCTTCGGTGTTCTCGGCGAGGCCCCTTACTGCCGACGTAATATTCCCGGCCATCTCTCTCTTCATGCTTCTCCAGTTCCCTCTCGCAATGGTACGCATCTTGCCCTATTTGACAAGAGTCGCGTCACCGACATCTTTTCCCTGTACGCAGTTCAGTCAAGTGACGTCCAACATCATCGAAGCCCTTGTCTCGGTCAACCGTCTTTCTGAATTCTTGCGCGCAGAAGAGCTGCAAGAGGATGCCGTGAAACGGATCGAGAAACGTTCCCTGTCCATCGGCGACGAGGTCTTATCGATTAGGGACGGAGAGTTCCAGTGGACCAAGAACGGTATTCAACCCACACTCGAGGGTATTAGCTTGTCCGTCCGGAAAGGTGAGCTGGTGGGAATCCTTGGGAGAGTTGGGGCTGGCAAGGTGAGCGTATCGTTTATGACGTCGGAAGATGTAGTACTGAAAGGAGCTCCACTCAGAGCAGTCTCCTGTCTGCCATCATCGGTGATATGCGGAAGACAGAAGGAGAGGTGGTGTTGTCTGGGACCGTGGCTTATGCTGCTCAGAATCCTTGGTACGCATGTGATCATCGCTGTTCGAATCGAGTTTACGGGATAATCCAGGATTTTATCGGCCACTATCCGCGACAACATTCTGTTCTCGCACGCGTACGATGAGGCGTTTTACAACCTTGTCGTCGAAGGTGTGTACTTTACATATCCGCTGCGAGTGGCTTTTCGCTCATCATCGTGTCCAGCGTGTGCGTTGAAGCCTGATCTGGCGGTCCTCCCGCAGGGGGACATGACTGAAGTCGGTGAAAAGGGTGAGTTTCTGATACAAAGACTGCGAGCACTTGAGGACGTGATCATCGTGATCATCGTGTAGGAATCACTGTGGGTTTCCGTTGTCTTTGACAGTTCCGCGTTTCTTAACCAGATTCCAGCTGAGTGGGGGACAACGCGCTCGGGTCGCGCTGGCCCGCGCTGTATATTCTAGAACCGACTTGTGGGTCGACGATATGTGGCGGTCGTTCTTGCGTGCTGACGTGCGGGTGTAGGGTCCTCCTCGATGACGTCTTGGCTGCGGTCGATTCTCATGTTGCCCGCCACATTTTCGGTATGCTATCCCCCACCTGAGCCTGGTTCACCAGATTCCCTGACACCCGGACCTCCTAAGACAACGTCATCGGCCCTCAAGGTCTCCTCGCCACCAAGGCTAGAGTCCTCGTTACCAACAGCATTGCGTACCTCAAGCATTTCGATCAGCTCGTGTATATTCGACGCGGTATCATCCTCGAATGTGGTTCGTACCAACAACTCCTCTCGAATCCCGACGGCGCAGTCCGCAGGCTCATGTAAGTCACTGGTATCAAGTGCATGACGTCGTTTTCGATATAATGTCACAGTCAAAATCACGCTGGAAATGGTTCTTCGCCTGGTACAACAAGCGGTGCACTGACCCCAGCGCATCCGAGCGGGAGCGGTGTTAGCACGCCAATCATAAGCCGCAGCAACGCGCAAGTGACGCTCGTCGACGAGATCGACTCTGTAGCGGAGAAGGTCGTCCGGCGTGCGAGCTTCAACAAGGCGGTCATCGCACCCCTCCCTGCCGTGCGCGAGGCGACAAGCTCTGGGATATCGAAGGAGCACAGCGAACAAGGGCGCGTGAAGAAAGAGGTCTACTTGCAGTATCTGCAAGCAGCATCCAAGGCAGGGTTTTCTTTCTTCTTGCTCACCTCAATTGCAGGTCAAGTGATGACGGTCCTGTCCACCATCATGCTGCGTCTTTGGGGCGAGGGGAACCGAACGTCGGGAGGGAACATGGGGTTGGGAGATCCTTATCTGCTTGGATATGGTTTCTTTAACTTGATGTCGATCGTATTTGGCGGGATGGCGGGATTGTTGATTTTTGTGTTGTGCTCCTTGAGAAGCTCCAAGTATTTGCATGATTCGGTGAGTTTGTCGAGTCTCGTCAACGGGAGGGTCCATTAATCGTACCTGATTAGATGCTGGAGTCAGTACTGAGGGCGCCGTTGAGCTTCTTTGAAACGACTCCCACTGGAAGGTAATAGTTGCCCTTGGGTCTACTGGGTCGATGGTTGTTGATATGAAGATCACAGGATCTTGAACTTGTTTTCCCGTGATGTCTACGTCATTGACCTGATCCTTGGGAGAGTGAGTGCATCTCGCATGAACGATCTCCATGTCTGCTGACTGCGCCGCAAGGTCATCCAAGGCCTGGTCAGAACGTGTGCCATCACCGCGTCTATTCTTTTGGTCATCACCCTCAGTTTCCCTCCGTTCATCCTCACCGTCATTCCTCTTGCATGGTTGTACTACCGAGTGACCGTGTAAGTCACCTGATGCGTGTTGCAATCTCCGCCTCTGACTCCCATGTTTCTTCAGATACTACCTCTCGACCTCGCGCGAACTCAAGCGCCTTGACGCGGTCTCAAAGTCGCCCATATTCTCCTGGTTCTCCGAGTCCCTGTCCGGACTGTCTACCATTCGAGCATTCAGCCAACAATCCATCTTCATTGCACAAAACGCCCTTCGGATTGACCGAAACCAAATGTGTTACCTTCCGAGCACTTCTGTCAACCGTTGGCTTGCCGTTCGTTTGGAGTTCATCGGATCGATCGTCATTCTGTTGACCGCGGCCTTTTCCATTACTGCCGTGGTGACGAGTAATGTGGATGCCGGTCTTGTCGGGATGGTTTTGTCATATGCATTGAACACGACAGGAGCGCTGGTAAGTCCAGCTGTGATCCCTACTTTCGTGTATTCGTTGCTGAACGCGTGGGGGTTGGGGAATAGAACTGGCTCGTGCGTTCGGCCAGTGAGGTGGAGCAGAACGTGGTCAGCGTAGAGCGAATCACGCACTATGCGAACGATTTAACTCCGGAGGCACCCCGCGAATTGCCAGACAGCAAACCGCCCGCGGGTTGGCCAAACGCTGGCGAGGTCGAGTTCAGGTGAGAGTCGAGCCTTGGTTGACTGACGTGTTTTTATAGGGCAGAGGTATTCACATGAATTCACAGCGAGTATTCTATGAGGTACCGTCCCGAGCTTGATTTGGTGTTGAAGGAGATTTCGCTAGCAATCGTATGTACATCTTTCTCGATGTATCTGATTTATGTTCTGATGTTTCCATGATTAGAAACCAGCGGAGAAGATTGGGATTGTTGGAAGGACCGGCGCTGGAAAGTCGTCGGTGAGTCTAAGCTTGTCGATCCCCTGGCCCTTTCTGATCCTTGTATGATGATAGCTACTACTTGCGTTGTTCCGCATTTTAGAGGCGGCGTCCGGAAAGATCTTTATCGACGGGCTGGACATAAGCACGATCGGGCTGCATGACCGTACGTTCAAACTTGTCAGCGTGTTCCGTTTGAGACACGAAGCTAATCGACCTCGCTACCTGCAAAAGTGCGATCGGTCATCTCGATCGTCCCCCAGAGTCCGGACTTATTCGAAGGTACTCTCCGAGAGAACATCGATCCCGTGGGTGAGTATCAGGATGTGGATATCTGGGTCGCGCTTGAACATGTGTGTATTTGCCCTTTCTCTCTGCGTTCGCCCTCTGACACGTGCGTCTATGCAATGTCATTTTAGGCCCATTTGAAGTCGTACGTGGAGAGCCTCCCTGAAGGCCTCGATGCGCCTGTTCAGGAGGGCGGGTCGTCGTTGTCAGCTGGACAAAGGCAGTTACTATGTTTCGCACGAGCGTTATTGAGGAAGGTGGGTGACAGACTTCTATGGTTGTGTCGAAGGTGCACGTCGCTAAACACTCGTGTTTTGCCATAGTCCAAGGTGCTCGTCCTCGACGAAGGTGTGTTTATGTGCTCTACCTTGTGTGACGACTGTGATGCCAACACACGACAAATACAGCGACGTCTGCGGTCGACTTGGACACTGATCGCGCGATTCAAGAGATTATTCGAGGACCCCTGTTTGACGAGGTGACGATTCTCACAATCGCGTACGTTTCTGCTTTTTCTCTGGAGTGTTTGGTGAATATATGTGTTTGCTGATGGGTGGTGGTTCGCACTCTATCCAGACACCGCTTGAACACGATCATCGAGTCGACGCGCGTCCTGGTGCTCGATCATGGTCGTGTGGCCGAGTTTGATGCGCCAGGAGTGTTATTGGCGGATAAGTTGAGTCAGTTTTATGCGATGGCGTTGGAGGCGGGGCTGGTACAGGATACGAATGCCAGTAGAGACGGGTGCGGGCAAGCAGAAAGGGGGAGGGATGGGGAGAGTCTACGGGTGGAGGTGGTGCAGGAAGATGATGGTGCGAAAGAATGAGGGGAGACGGGGAGGACGGGGTTAGATATTTGCGTCTTTCTCCCCGCCTCGATTTTTTTGACTTATCCGTCGTTTATATAGGAGCTGTTTGTTTTTCTTCTTCTGTGCATATGCCAGTACTGGTGCAGTTGGTCTATGGCCAATAAGGCAGAGCAGGGGATGTGGGATGGATGGCGTTGAATCACCCAAAAATCACGTTCTGCGATAGACTTTCACGCATTGTCGTCCCGAGCAGGCCCAATCAACTCTTGCGATGATGAGTCCGGCATACAATTCACCGCCAAGTTACACCTGAAACAGGGTTGAAACAGGGTTGAAACGTTCAAGTTGGTCAACCTATTGGCAAATCAAAGTATGCTAAATTCGTAACAGATCTGACGCTTTTCCTCCACTTGTCGTCGCGACCCCCAAGTAAATGTGGTCGTGAAATCATTTTCCCTTGCACGCCAGATCTGACCTTCTGTCAGACCGTGTGTCACTTGGCATTCGATACAGCAACATGGGCATCATCGGCTCTGTCCAGGCTGACGATGATCGCGAGCGAGCTATCGCACACGGTGGTCACTATAAAAGCACGTCCTTACCGCGGCTAAGCTCACCGACACCCCTCTAGTGATCCCCTCTCCCGGTATTTCCCATCCAAAATCATGGAAGTATTCTCCGCAGAAATTCCCGGGTCATTAGACGGGATTCTGTCCTGGACTATGCCTCCTTCTGCGTTACATGCAGTCATTGCATGTACAGTTGTCTGTGCGTTCGTCAAAATAATACGCATGTCGCGCATGCAGGTTCGCACAACCAGACTTGGGGGTCCGGCTAGCTTGAGCTCTGTATATGGTGTCGAGAAGATGCTTATGGAGACCGCCGACCCGACAACCATATATGAATCGTGGGCCCAGCAGTACGGTGCAGTATATGAAGTGCCTTCGACCCTGGGGAAACGCAGGATTGTCTTGCATGATCCCAAAGCTATCGCACATTTCCACGCAAAAGAGACTTGGACATATGTTCGAACCCCTGTGGCAAAAATAGGCTTTGAGCGTGGGGTAAGTCGCCGCACTAGGTTGATCGTCTGGTCTAGCATCTCATCCTATCACAATAGTTTGGACGAGGTTTGTTTTGGGCTGAGGGAGAAAGCCACAAAAGGTACGCACGTTCCTAGATTGATTCGTGCGCAAATGAGAAATCGACTGGTTCCCTAGACAACGCAAATCGTTGGCCCCAGCATTTAGTATTGCTGCAGTTCGGAAGCTGATGCCTGTTTTCTACGACTCGGCATACAAGGTGCTGGGTGGTCTCTCCTATATCTGTGCCTATTTCATGTGTTGCCGGTTTCTATTAGGTCAGAGGAGCCTGGAATGCTCTCATTGAATCGAGCGACGAAGATAGTGCCGTTATTGATGTACAGAGCTGGTGAGCTTCAGGCGTTCACTTGTCTGAGGGTCGACATCCGGTTCAACGGTGTCGTTTGTCTAGGATGAACCACGTCTCGTAAGCTCTTCTTCTTACATGATCTATTGTTCAACTACTACACACCGCGACAGCCTCGATATCATCGGTCTTGCAGGTTTCTCGCATGACTTTGGTGCGCTAGACGGGAAACGTGCCTCGGTCACCGAGATTTTCGACACCTTTACCTCATCTTCCCCTCCCTCCGCGCTGAGGACTGGCATTATCCTCATAGCGCAAGTGTTCCCATTTCTTATACGGCTACCCACGCCGCGCTCGAAGTTAATTCGGAAATTGAACACTGTGATGGAGGAAATATCGGATGTCTTATTCGCTCGAACGAAGAAGGAGTTGGATGCGGATGTGAATGATTACGAGGAGACGTCCGTCATTGGACTACTGAGTGCGTTCTTTCTTTCGGGAGTAACGGCCCAGGTCATTCAAACGTTCGAAACAAAGTTAAGGGGGCGAGTTCCGAGTCAGAATTCCACTTGTCAAGAGAAGAGGTGCGCGCGCAGGTGACTGAGTTCTTGGAAATAAATCGTGGATATTTCTGACTTCTGTTGCAGATGAACGCCTTGCTTTTCGCAGGATATGAGACCACATCCAGTTGAGTCCCCGATTACGTGCAGGGGAAGCTTGGCGAGACTTATGTTCATATTAGTTAGCTTGACGGTAATCCCGTTCACGCATGCCTGCGCCGGTACTCACCCTCGACCTTCAGTGGGCCCTCATTGAGCTCTCACGAAACCCTGACACCCAGGTAAAGTTGCGAAATGAACTTATCGAGCACGATTCGGATCCAACGTACGACCAACTTGCCAATGGTCTCCCATATCTTGATGCCGTCGTCCACGAAATTTTCCGCATCCACCCTCCCGTCCGTGGATCTACGCGGGTGGTGCGCCTCATCGTCGTCTATATCGTTCTTGATTTGTGATTCGTTCAACCCCCGACCCGTAGGCTATCGAGGACGACGTGATCCCTCTCTCTGAACCCATCCGCACGAAACTCGGCCAGATGGTCGAGAACGTATCTATCGCCAAAGGGACGGTCCTCACTACCCCATATGCATCCGTTCATTGTTCTCCACTCATCTGGGGTGAAGACGCCAAGGTTTTCAGACCCACCCGATGGCTTCAAGACGATGGCAGTCAAAATGGAATTCCGGCGAAGGCCAGAGAGGTACAAGGTCATCGCCACCTGCTCACGTTTTCAGATGGCCCTAGGACATGTCTTGGCAAGCACTTTGCCATTTCCGAGTTCAAGGCAAGTGTCGATCTTTTGTCGTGACTTGCAGCTCCTTTAGGTTATCGGTTGACATTTTGATATCCTGGCGCTGAACGCATTCCGTACACAGGCCGTGCTGTCTGTACTCGTCAGGAACTTTGTCTTTGACCTGCGCGATGGGGCGGATACAAAGATCGAGCTGACTAGAGGTTTCCAACCTCGGCCACGTGTAGGTGGCGAAGTGGGGTGCAAGGTACCTCTGCGCGTGAGACCTTATGTGGGGTAAGAAACTGGCGGAGTCAACTTGACGGCACTGGATCTTGTTTCGTCGTATGCGACTTGAGCTCTCCCGTAGCCAAGGGTGGATAAATTTTGTCGATTGTTTTGGGCAGAGGTCAAAAAGCAAAAGGAAAACACAAAGCATGGGCCCATCACAAGTGCGTATCACACGACTTCTCCACACGTTACTGTGGCTGCCGGGGTAACGAGTCAGCCATAGTAACGAGTCACCTCCATAAATACACACCACACCCTCACTATTCCTTATCCATCTTGGTGTAGAATAAGAGTCTATAGCCTGTAGATGCTCAGAAAGAAAACAGTGTGATTTGAGCCAGTAGTAATTGTGTGATGGAGCAGCAAGCCTATTTTTGTGTCATCTAAGCGATTTTATCAAACCATTGTTCATGAATCGGCCTTGAACACCACAGTTTCTCTGGCTTGCAATTTTGGAGCACCTCAGATGGGTTTTCAAAGGCATTCTGCAGTTGATACATAAATGTAGTTTGATTTGGGTGGCTGCAATTGAGCTTCACTCGGCCATATGTACAGCAAGACTAGAGTGGCACACTGATAACCAAAGAATGTGATTAATGGCTCAACACTCCTCCCATCATGTATACAGGCAGCCCACAACAATACCTTTGCTTGATAATGCCTTTGCCAGTGTCATTTTTTCATATATTTAATCTCATGTTATGAGTAGTGACCAGTGATCAATTGATTAGTGTACACAACAACCAACTGTTGGTACTGTTGGTGGCGATCCTGAGAACCTTGATAGGGCAATGCCACGACAAAGACTTTTGCTCAAATTACCAGCCGCTACAGACAGATTGGTCAAGCTGATGAACCAGTGAGGAGACAATGGGGACAAAGATGAACTTTTGATGATCGATCTCTCCTTGTCGTAGTGCATGGCATTACAGCCAGGCTCATTGCCCTGTACCTGCCGTACACTCATAAAAAATACGTAGCTCATTGACAGTCACTGTTAAAAACATAAAAACACCACCACTAGATAGAGACAGATTTTTTCCTTGAGAGGGAATCATCATTTTTGCTCTTTGAGTAACAAGAAGTTGTGCTATTGAACCAACAAGTTTCAGTGGCTCGTCACCTGGTCAACCACAGCATGTGTACGTGTGGATGATTGGCTGCGTGTAGGCGTCCACATTCATCTCGAGTCCTTCGTTTCCTGCAATCAAACAACGTCTTTCTGCGTTTCAACAGTTGGACTTCGCAGCGTATAATATGAATCAAGCAATTTTGCCTGTCTGGAGCTGCTCGACGTGTTGCCCGGCGCCTATTATTTGGTAGCTGGGAATGTTTTACGAGTGGTTTCCCACCGCTGCTTTAAGGTTGTTCTGCCCAACGATTGGACAAATGGCCCCGCCCCCCTGTGCCCAGCATTTCCCTGCAGTAGGAACTTGATAGTACGTGAGTCCTCACATTCCACGCATTCACCTCTTTACTCGCGACATTATCATGCACCCGACGAAAAGACCACCGTCGGCCCTCAGTGAAACGGTCCCAGCGACACACTACCGTGGAACCGCAACGATCCAGAAATATGTGCTCCCTAAGACCACTCCATCCGACGGACACGGTCCAAATCAGTCAGTTTCACCTTGACCATCATGACAGCCACCATCGATGACCACGTCAATAGCATACAAAGTGCGCCTGCGGGCGCAGTAGGGCTCGTGGAGGACGTGTGGCTGATTATCATGAGCCTATTGGTGGTGCCAGACATCCTCCGACTGAGCCAGGTGAGCGGATTGTACTCCCACGATCGGTCGGCCGAGTGTCGCTGACGTGCAAGCCAATCGAGACATGCAAGACGCTTTACGGGTACGCTCAATGTGGCTCGGTGTGGCGCGGTGCGCTCGCACAGCACTACTTTTTGTCCAAGAATTATCCATATCTGTTGTATGCTCCGACGAGGGTGGTTAAGCGCCAACTGATCACCACAGCACGGATTGATGCGGCATTCTCGGGGGGAACTCTCAAGCCAGTCCGTAGTTACTCATTTCCGCTGGACCTCGGTGGGGTGTTCCAAGGATTGAAGGTCGTACCTGGCAGCGACTGGCTTGTGTCGCTCAGTCACAGCCAGACGTATAATTCCGCATGGCAATCGAGTATATGTTTATTCAAGCCATCGACAAGAACATCGCATATGACATGTACGACACCAGTTTCGGTGACCCTGCAGAGCGAGTGGTACTGGAGGTTCACTT
This sequence comes from Pulveroboletus cf. rosaemariae, assembly GCA_038089275.1. Classification (NCBI taxonomy): domain Eukaryota; kingdom Fungi; phylum Basidiomycota; class Agaricomycetes; order Boletales; family Boletaceae; genus Pulveroboletus; species Pulveroboletus cf. rosaemariae. The sequence continues at coordinate 25,279 of JBBPKN010000201.1, read as the reverse complement.
CACGAAGCGGTCCCTACAAGTCATCGCGGGGAGACGACCTGATGGTTTTGCAAGTGTTTGTCGGGACCGAGTGGGTCTATGTTCTATTATGTCCGGTCGTGAACTTGTTGACGAGGTGTCGATTCCAGGCAGAGGCTCGCAATTTGTCACCTGGATACGAAGACACCATCAGTGAAGATTACCTTCATGGAACACACTACGTTGCCGTTGAGGAATCATACGGCTTCTGGTGATTATTTCATTTATGGGTGGATCACGAGCGACGGCGAGCACATGGTTCGAATTATGGAGCTGAACGATGACCATACTGGGCTAGCCAGGGACGTGGTCGCAGAGATCGACGCCCCGCAGCTGACTGACGAAGGGCGGATGGTAGATCTGATTTTATACGAGTACTCTGGTTGTCACTGATCGTCCTCCTTTCAAGGTGCACTACGACTTGCAGTTATCTGGGGAGTTTCCTAGGCTTCTGCTCACCACTACACATCTGATGGTGGCATATGATATCTCCGATGGTGCACTGCGGGCCGGACGCCAGTCTCCACGGTTGAAACTGAGGTCGGTGTGGAAGTATGTTCCTGATTCCAATCCTTTCGGTCGAATTGTGCGGGTGTTTCACGAGAGTGCCATCGTGACAGTGTATGATCGGAAGTTCAATTTCATCTATCCAGAATTAGACGATGCAGAACCCAACGCAAGGACGATAGCTACCTATCGAGTATGTGATCGCATTTTATAACGCTGCACCGCAGAAAATGAGTCTTTACTGATCGGTCTGTACTCAGTTCGCGCCTGCGGCGTCGTATTATACCCGAAACCTGTCTGTTTTTACCTCACAGCGAATATTCTGGCGTCCATGTCCTCTCCACTCACTGCTCGTGCCGCTGGATTTGAACCTTCGACACCCTATCAGAGTAGCTACGATTCCCGCGCCAAGTAACTCAGAGCGCGAAATTAAAACGGTACTCGTCGAGAATGAAGAGCTGGGTTCGGCCACAGGGAATATCTCGTTCGCTGGACTGCACTGGGACGAGTTGTCGGGCAAGCTGTGTACGGTGTGGAGTGAGCTCTCGCACGATCCATCTTCGGAGAGCTGGCGCGCCACCTGGCGAGCTACAATCCAGGAGATGGTATAACATACCCCACACCCACATGGCACGTGGCTACCTCCTCTTATTTAGTTTGTATTTTTCATTTCTCGTATGCGCTGCCCTTTCTCGTTTGTGTAGCTTTAGATTAGAAGAGAGAGACCGGTGTGTGTGGTGGCCTAGCGTTTAGTGAAGCAAAGCATCACGATGTCGTTGTGTTTGTGGTAGTGTACTCTTAGAACATGTCAGTTTACATGAAATTTGGTAGTTCTACCACAGAGCTACGATTCGAGATAAGCACGAATATATAAATGGCGTTGTGAAGAACCCATTTCAGTCTCGTGCAGATGACACACCGAAGTACCGATTCGAATATGCCGATGGGGCTGAGACGAGAACAAGGGACTAGGGAAAAGGAGATGATAGCCGTGCTAGTCTCAGGCGCGAGATATGGAACAGTATATTGTTGTAAACTTTGACCAGCACGCTTTAGACTTCCATTTATGGTAATAATTACATAAGCTTAGAGCGCCACTCTGCTTTATGTCCTCACTAGCTTGACATCTACTGAGGTTCTCATAGTTCCACTTAACCTCTGCACAGCATCCTTTCAATATATATTTCGTGTGGTAAGGAACGTTATGAAAGGGTCCGCGCGAGCTGATTGCACGCCATACGGTATAGGTAACGAGGGTCGCGGCGGGCGTCTGCATCTCCTTGGGTTGTGGTCGCGCTTGCTCAATTCAGCAAGTTCCAAGCTGTCAAGGTCAAACTGCCCACTCGTGTCGACGCCGGACAATGAGTGAACGATCAAAGCGCTCTGACTTGGGCAAACTGGCGCTGGGACGAAAACCTTGGATTCAACTGAAGCTCGGACGTCAAAACTATCGAGGTGTACAAATATAGTATTCTACATATGGGTACGAGTAAGTAATGCAGTTTATTCCTTTCGAGTCCCCCAGAAACAAGGCGGTCATGTAATAACCACCACATATCCGTCGCTACCGAGTCACTTGACAGGTCGCACACGCAAGGGGACTGCAGTGCCCTCCTCGCCCGCAACCTTTGGCCTCTGTAAGATACCCAATACCGTCTCGACCGTCGTCTCTTGTCCACTTGGAAATTCAAACAAAAAGCTCTTCACGAGGATCGCAAGTACGGTCTGTAATGAAAATATGTAGGTTTTCTTTTAGGAATCAAGGCATGCAGGGCACTACTCCCATCCGGAGATATATAGAGGATTGTGCGCGTACATACCTTGAACTCGGCTATCGCGAACCCCTTTCCAAGACACATCCTCGGCCCGTCGATAAAGGTCAGTAGATGCCGGTGTCCCTGCACCTCCTTCACCGTGGCTGGGATACCCTGTTCTCCGATCCACCGCTCGGGTTTGAATTCCTTAGCATCAGGACCCCACACCACCGTCGACCGATTCATGCACAGTATTGAAACATGCACTCGACTCCCCTTTGCGATCGAGATGTGGTCGATCAGCTTGCCAGATCGAGTCCGTATGGGCCTGCTCAGTGGGATAATGTCGTCCTCTGAGGCCTGTTTACCAAATGCGTCAAAAAATCGAGAATTCATTCGGTCGTATATACTTGCCATGCGAAAGGTATCATGGAGGGGAGGATGCAGGCGAAGTGTTTCGTGCACCACGGCGTCGAGGTACGGGAGACCGCTAGAAAGCTGGTCATAGCTTGGGTCTGCTCCAAACTCGAGAAGCTCTGCTCGTAACCTGTCCTGTACATCTCGGCGCTTCGAGAGCTCGACCAATGCCCACTAAAACAGTGAAAGCTCCAGTACTTATTACTGAATTGGTGGGTCTCATACCGTCAGACTGACTGGTGGCAACGAGGTGCGAAGGTATGAGCCTTGTTCAGTTCAGAAAATTGGCAGCTTACTAGACGTGGTCTCATAGCCAGCAACGAGCAAAACTTTGGCCTAGGCAAGAACGGCGGTCAGTAAAATATCACTCGAAGCATCGTACTAATCCATACTAATGCCACTACCTCCTCGCGTGTCAAATGGAGTTGACTGCCTTGAATTTCGACCCGGACAAGATAAATTCGGCAAAGTCATCATCATATCGGAATACAGATAAACATACTTAGATGTCCGAGGATAGAGTCTTGCTCCCTCTCTCCCAACGTACCCTCCTCCTTTTCCTTCCTCGATTTCGCGAGCAATACGTTTGCAATGTCGCCCATCGTGTCATTCAGTTTCTTCACCAGCTTCGAATGTGGTGTCGGAACTCTTAGCAACCATGGAAGGGCCTCAATAAGCAAACCAAGAAGCATGTTAACGGGGTTTCCTCCACCGCCGAAGGCGTCAAGGGCGTCTGTCACTGGGGTCGGTTTACCATCCAGCGAGCCAAAGTCATGAGAAAAACCAGCTATGCCGATCGTGTCAAGTCTGTTCGAGTCTGGGTTAGATGGTACAACAGTCTAAAGCGGGAGCACTTGACTTACGATATATGATTCATCCTAGATTCCATATCAGTTTAGTCTGTCTTGAAACAAGGATCACATACCAATTTTGGACTTCGATCACGGTGCTGCTACCTCCATTCGATTCAATCAAGGAGTCCCACGCCCCCTTCACCTAGGCTCAGTCTTGTGTGAATTCTCAATATTTCAAAGTATTTGAAATGAACCTTGTAAGCCGAATCACAGAAGACTGAACTTAAGCCACGAGTTGCAGCATTACTGAAGGCCGGAGTCAAGGTCTTCCGTAATCTGGATCGAACCTTATTAGCAAGACTCCACGCTCATAAAATACGCATGCTGACCTGCGGTGATTCTCTCCTCTCGCAGAGAATATCCCCTTGCCAAGCTGTGTAACCGATGAGCACACCTTGGGGGCAGTCATCCAGCTCGTTCAAATGTCCGCTCACCAGGTTCTCAGTGGCGATCTCTCCAAAGGGTGTCAGTATGTACGTGTATGGCTCTGCTCCGTAACAATGTGCGATTGCTTTTGGGTCGCAGAGGACAATCCTTCTTCCTCCCAGTGCAATTGGGACCTCATATACCCCACCATATTCTTCCGCCCATTTCTCGTACTCTGCCCCCCCGTCAGGGGACGTGAGGACGCGCTTACCTACGCCCCATATGAAAGAGGGATTCGGTGGCCCACGGAGAGGAGTCGTCTTGAGTTTGCGGCGCGTGACTTGAACGACTCCGACAATAGCGTAGAGAGTGCCAAGCACGCAGGCGACATCGATGAGACGTGGGTGGTGCACTGCGGCAAGATTCTGTGCGAGCAGCTCCTGCAAGGATTCGAGCATCATTGTGTTGATCACCGTCAGGGAAAGAGTATAGAAAGAATGATGTCCAACGGATGCGGTCAACAGTCTCGGGCCTCGGCACGATCCGAAGGTGCATGAATTTGGAGCAGGTTCTTCTTCTGTATTTTAAGGGAAGGGATCCGAATGGGTGCAGTGAACGGGGGAATTAGGAGAGCACACATGTCTCGTGTTGGGAAAGCTGAAACACTCACGAAACGAGATCAACATGTTTTATCCAACCAACTCTGCCAAGGCTCTGATCGGCCGTTGTTAAGCCATAATCGCCGTCCCTTAGACGTTGGAGGATCGTGGTTACTAGGGCTGATGATCTCGAGTTTCAATGTTCGGAGCACTTTAGTCGTGATCATGTTGAGCGTGCTTGATGCAAGTATAACAAATCCGGCTGTCGGACGAACGTAAGGTTAGCTACACCCAATTCACTGAGATAGCGTTGCGCGGTGGCTGCTTAGATAGTTTCTTGGTACTTCCACGACCTGTAGAGATTCAGGACTAGCTTTGATTGGGGAGAGGGGCGGAGGCCATGGACAATGTCGACCACCTAACCCATAGTCAAGCGGGAGATAAGAAAGCTGAATCATCCCACGACAGATATCATTCATCATTCAAAACGCCTCACGTGCAGGGGGACTGCAGTGCCCTCCTCGCCGGCCACCTTCGGCCTCAGTAAAAATGCCCTTTCTAACTCGATCGCTGTCCCTGGTCCACCAGGAAATTCAAACACAAAGTTCCTCACAAGGACCGAAAGTATGACCTATGATAAAACGCTTCAATATTCTCCCTCTCGAAGATCAAGGACATGCGAAACATGAGTAATCCGTGTAAGAGATAGATTGTGTTGCGCATGCGTACATACCTTGAATTCGGCTATCGCGAACCCTTTCCCGAGACATGTCCTTGGGCCGTCGCCAAAACTCAGCAAATGCCGATGCCCCTGTACTTCCCTCGCCGTGACCGGGATACCCTGTTCTCCGATCCACCGCCCAGGCTTGAACTCCTTGGCATCAAGGCCCCATATCGCCGTCGACCGATTCATGCACAATATTGGAATAGACACGTGAGCCCCCTTAGCGACAGAGATGTGATCGATCAGTTTGCCAGATCGAATCCGTATGGGCCTGCTTAGCGGGATAACGTCGTCCGCTGCAGCCTGTTTGCCAAGATGCATCAAGACACTGCAGATTCGTTTAGTTATGTGTACTTGCCATGCGAAAATTTTCTCGGATCGGGGGTGGGCACGAAGTGTCTCGTGTATAACAGCATTGAGGTACGGAAGATTGTTGGAAAGCTGATCATAGGTCGGGTTGGCTCCGAACTTGAGAAGTTCTGCTCGTAGCTTGTCTTGTACATCTGGCTGTTTGGAGAGATCAATCGATGCCCACTAAAATAGCGAAAATTCTGCATGTTAACGATATGTCGCCTTTATTGTAATGTGCTATCGTACCGTCAAACTGACTAGGGGATGAAGATGGGTCATGGGTCAAGTTCAATTAAGAAAATTGACTAGCTTACTGGACGTGGTCTGATAGCCAGCAACGAGTAAACCTTTCGCCTGGGACGCTCTTTCAGATATTAATTAACTAGCATGCTATTCTATACCTGTGTCATCACCTCCTCACGCGTCAAGTGGAGTTGGCTGTCTTGGTTTTCTGCCCGGACTAGATTGAGTCAGCCAAGTCATTATATATCACAGGACAAACAAATATACTTAGATGGCTAAGAATAGACTTTTCTTCTCTCTCTCCCAACATACCTTCCTTTTTCTTATCCCTCGCTTTTGTGAGCAACGCGTTTGCGATGTAGCCCATCGTGTCATTAAACCTCTTGATGATATTCGACAGTGGTGTCGGGACTCTGAGCAACCATGGAAGTGCCTGAATAACCAATCTTGATAAGACGCTGGCGGAATCTCCTCCATCGCTGAACCCGTCAAAGGCTTCCGTCACCGAGGTCAGTCTGCCATCCAGAGTGCCAAAATCATGAGAAAAGCCAGCTATCCCGATCGTGTCGAGTCTGTTCAAACTTAATTAGATGGTCCGACATTCTAGAGTATGGGCAATTGTCTTACGAAATATGATTCATCCTGGGTTCCATGTGAGTGTGGTCTGTTAGGCATGAGACACGGATCACATACCAGTTTTGGACCTCGATCACGGTGCTGCCACCGCTTGATTCTATCAAAGAGCCCCAAATACCTTTAGCCTCAGTCCACTCTTGGGCGAGTACTCAATGCTGGGATTATTGGGCACAAACCTTGTAAGCCGAATCATAGAAGACAGAAGTTAAACCACGGATCGCAGTGTTACTGAAAGCTGGAGTCAAGATCTTTCGTTGCCTGGATCAAGTATCTTGTGAACGACTATGCAAACAAGACGCAAGGAAGGCACTGGCCTACGGTGATCATCTCCTCTCGCGGTAAATATCCCCTTGCCGAGCTGTGCAACTGATTAGCACACACCTCGGGAGCAAGCATTGAGCCCGTTCAAATGGACGCTTATGAGGTACTCAGTGGCCATCTCTGTGAAAGATGTCGATATGTATGTGTATGGTGCTAATCCAAAGCAATGTGCAATTGCTTTTGGATCGCAAAGGACAATCAGTCTATCCCCCAGTTACCAAGGGATCTCGTACACTCCACCATATTCTTCTGCCCACTCCTCGTACGCTGCCCCTGAGTCTGGAGATGTGAAAATAGCCCTGCTTACGCCCCAAAAGAAAGAGAGGCTCGGTGGCCCGCGAAGGGCAGTCGTTTTCAGTCTGCGGTGAGTGGTCCGAGCGACCCCGACAATGGCGTAGAGGGAACCAAGTGCACAGGCAAGGTAGACAAGATGTGGGTGGGGCAGCACGACAAGATTTTCTACGAGCGGCACGTGCAGGGATTCGAGCGAGACAACATAGACCATTGTTAGTGGCAGGAACACAGCCTGAGGTAGACTGTACGTTCAACGCAGTCACAAGCTCCAGATCGATCCGGAGATGCACAGATCCGGGAGCAGCTCTCTTGAGGTTATAAGCGCAGAGACCCGAATAGATGCGGTGAACGAGGAGACTCAGAGAGTGTATATATCCTCTATTCGGGAACTTGAAACAATCACAAAACGAGATAAGGTGGTTTACCTACCAACTTAGGTCAAGCCTTCAGCGGCTGTTGTAAAGCCCACAGTCATCACCCCTTGAGTGTTTGAAGACTATGATTATTGAGTATTGCAGGTCAGACTGTCGCTCCTCTAGTTCATTGCGCTACTTTCACGGCGCGGGCTACAGAATTGAAGTAGTATTTATAAAACGTGATGACAACACTTGAATTGTGATTTGTCGTTGGCGCAATGGCAGTACTTGAACTTTTTCTGAGGAGAAATATGTTCGCGCAAGTTTGACATGTTGGCGAAAGTAGTGGTGTGGTTCCGAACGACAGCGTAAGATACAGTATGAAGTACTGTCGGGATCCCCCCGTCCATCCTAGTAGTGTGACTGTCCTTTTCAGGTACAGTAACTCGTCCCTGTAGAAAAAAAACGGCTCTCAACTCCGATCGGTCATTAGTGCCTCAACCCCCCTGCCAGAACTCGACGCAAACGATACCATTCGACTCGGAGTAGCCCAGAGAGTACATCCCAAGCCCACAGACAGCGAAAAAAAAAACGAACCTTTGGCAACTCGAAAAATTCGGCCTTCGGGGTTTTTGTTTCGACTCATCCAATGCTCAAAAGCATCCTTCAGATATGCCGCAAGGTTCGGAGATAACTCCGGAGATTCAGTGGGCCGTTGTACGACTCACTAGCTTTCTGGATTACGAACGGATCGCAGCATGCTTCAACAGATCTAGTCGCACTGTCAGACGGTTCCACACGCACAAAAGTGTGTATGGAGTCCCTCACAACTGATGCTGATACCACTATGGACCGATATTCTTTGAGTCAATTGATCTCTGTGTATGTACATCCAATCCTCTTTATAGTAACTGCCATTTATCTGTGTTTCGTTTGCAGGATGATTCACGGTAAGAAGGTGCTCAATGTTTGTGGGGAGACAACGTTCGCCGATGCAAAGCAGTCCGTCATTACGATAAAGCAGGTCTACGAATATTTCATCTCGCATCATATGGCCAAGGCTTTTCGAGTCCCTCTTTGGTTCTGTTACACGTCTGCCCCTTTTCTGCCTCCGTTTGCTGACATGCACTAGCCTCTGTTGATATTGAACCAGATGATCTCGGACTACTCTCAGAATCGCGTCGATACGTTACACGTGAAGAATTTGCTACACCTTGGAGAGGATCACTATCTGACGACGCTCTTATTAAAACACTTCCTGATGCACAAGGTGCAGTTCGTCCATGATGCTTACGGGTATATGGTTTCTCCGGATGACTGGAAGGTTTTGCTTTCGCAACCACATCGTTGGATCAACTCGACGATCCACAACCAAGAGAGCTGATGTTCTTATATCAACTGCGTGGTGTTTACTGTTTCTCGATGAGATTCATCGTTGTGATTTGGTATTGGCGCTAATACAGCCTGTCTCTGTGGCTTATGTGAGTACATTGTATTGGTTTTGAAGCGAATGCATTGCTCGTTGGCGGTGGGTCGGTGCCTCGTAGCACGCCGCCAAAGGCGACTTTGACGCCGTTCTCACCACAGCTGTGCCCAAGTGGGGCGAAGTGGTAAAACGTACATGTTATTGACTACATGAAGCTAAAGCTTAGGGCAACGAGTGTACGTCTTTAACGCAACTTGGCCCGGGCCCTATTTAGGCGCGCGTTCTGCAAAGTCCCGTCCCCTGAAATACATGCAACGCATTTCAATCGGTGAGTATTCGGGCCATGCGCTGCCCAATAACTACCTCAGTCGTATCTCCAAAGTCTCCTCCCGATAACACTTATCACATCACACGAACCGCCTTATACGCAACGGGATCATAGTACTCTCCTTGCCAGCCACCTTCGGCCGCGGCAAAATACTCCATGCCGTTTCGATCGCTGTATCTGGTCCATCCGGAAATTCGAACACAAAGCTTTTCACGAGAGTCGAAAGTATGACCTGTAGTAAAAATTCCAAAAAGGAAAATCAAATCAGGGCGCGTGCAGAACACGGATCCTATCCGGCGATCTACAGAGGATGATGCGCGTACGTACCTTGAATTCGGTTATCGCAAATCATCTCCCGAGACACGTCCTCGGGCCGTCGATAAAATGTTAGCAAATGCCGATGTCCTTGCATCTCCTTCGCCGTGGCCGGGATACTCCGTTCCGCGATCCATCTCTCGGGCTTGAACTCCTTGGCATCAGGGCCCCAGACCGTCGTCGACCGATTCATGCATAGTATCGAAACAGACACGTAGGCCCCCTTTGCGACCGAGATGTAGTCGACCAGTTTACCAGATCGGGTCCGTAAGGGATTACTCAGCGGGATAGCGTCGTCCATTGCAGCCTGTTTACTAAATGCGTCAAAACATTGCATAGCTCTTCTGATCGCGCGTACTCGCCATGCGAACAGTACCGTTGAGGGGAGGATGGACACGAAGTGTTTCGTGTACCACGGCATCGAGGTATGGGAGATTGCTGGAAAGCTGATCATAGCTCGGGTCCGCTCCAAACTCGAGAAGCTCCGCTCGCAGTTTGTCCTGTACATCTGGGCGCTTCGAGAGCGCAATCAATGCCCACTAAAGTAGTGAGAGTTCTAACGCTTATCACTTCACTTAGCGGGATCTCGTACCGTCAAACTGACTGGTAATGACGGAGTAGGAAGATGTGAGTCCCATTTCAATCGGCAAAATAGTGGCTCACTAGCTGTGGTCTCATAGCCAGCAAGGAGTAGACCGATGGCCTGGGTGAGAGTGGGCAGTCAGTATCATACCAATCGACGTGATAGGACTAATGCATACCTGTGCCACCAATTCCTCGCGCGTGAAATGGAGCTGGCTGTCTTGATTTTCAGCCCGGACTAGATGAGCTCAGCAAAGTCATCATATATCTGAGGACAGATGAATATACCTAGAAGACCAATGATAGAATTTTCCTCCTTCTCTCCCAACCCACCTGCCTCCTTCTCCTTCCTCGACTTCGTGAGCAATGTGTTTGCGATGTCACCGATCGTGTTATTCAGCTTCTTGATCTGCTTCGACCGTAGTGTCGGGACCCTCATGAACCATGGAAGTATCTCAAGCAGGAAATTGACAAGTATGTTGAAGATGTCTGCAGCACCACCAAACGCGTCAAAGATTTCTGTCACCGAGGACTTCCTACCATCCAGCGAGCCAAAATCATGAGAAAAACCAGCTATGCCTATCGTGTCGAGGCTGTTTCGAAACTGAATTAGATGGTACGACGATCGGAAGCAGGAGGACCCGTCTCACGAAATGCGATTCATCCTGGGTACCACGTGAGTTTAGCTAGATCGTCATGAGACATGACCCGCATACCAGTTTTGGACCTCGATGACGGCACTGCCGCCGTTTGATTCGATCGAGGCGTCCCAGAGTCCTTTAAGCTGAGTCCACTCCTGAGCGGATGCTCCACGCGTGGAAGATTGGATACGAACTTTGTAAGCCGAGTCAAAGAAGACCGGGGTCACGTTGCGAATTGCAGCGGTACTGAAAGCCGGTGTCAACGTCCTTCGTTGTCTGGACCAACTCGCGTCAGCACGGCTCCGCGCCTACAAAACCCGAGTACCGACCTACGGTGATTCTCTCCTTTCGCGATGAATATGCCCTTGCCGAGCTGTGCAATGGATCAGCACACCTCGGAGGACGGTCAGCCAGCTGGTTCCAATGTCCGCTCACGAGGTTCTGGGTGGCGACCTCTCCGAAAGGCGTCAATATATACGTGTATGGCTCTGCTCCATAGCAATGTGCGATTGCTTTGGGGTCGCAGAGGACAATCCCTTTTCCTCACAGTGCAAAAGAGACCTCGTACACCGCACCATATTCTTCCGCCCATTTCTCGTATTGCGCTCCCGAGTCGGGAGACGCGAAGATAGACTTACTTACGCCCCAGACGAAAGAGGGATTTGGTGGCCCGCAAAGAGCGGTAGTTTTGCGTCTGCAGCGAGTGACTCGAACGACTCTGATAACGGCGGGGAGGGTACAAAGCGCACAGACGACGCCAATGAGACACGAGTGGTGTCCCGCGACTATATTGTCTACGAGCAGTGCCTGCAAGAGTTCGGGGGAGATGATTTTCAGGGAGAAAGTGCAATAATGAATGCAGCCCGAGGTAGACTACGTCCAGTAGTCACGAGCTCCGGGACGACTCGGAGATGCATGGACTGGAGTAGGCTCTCTTGATGTTACGAGAATGGAAATCCGAGTTGATACGATAAGTGGAAGGACTCGGAAAGGGAGCATATTCCGTGCCATGGGGCCTTGGAACACCTGCCAAACGGGAACGGGTATTTTATCGACTAACTTCACCCAGAGTCGTCGCAAGGCAGGATTGCTCGGTATTTACCATGGTCTGTCGGTCTCACTAACAGAGCTCAAAATTAGCATCGACGGCAAGGCCGCAAAGAGATTTCGTCGAGGAGAAAAGATAAGCTGATTACCCCTACGATATACTTATTACATCAACTCACGCGTAGCGACTGACACGCAAGGGGACCGCAGTACTCTTCTCGCTCACCACCTTGGGTCTCATCAAAACACCCCACGCCATTTCGATCTCCGTATTTGGTCCACCCGGAAATTCAAACACGAAGCTTTTCACGAGAATCGAAAGTACCATCTGTAACGATGAGGCACGCGTTTTTTCAGGACGAAAAGAAACGCAAAGCATCAATAACCAATATAGGGATCGATAGTGTTGCGCGCATACGTACCTTGAATTCGGCTATCGCAAATCCTTTTCCGATACATGTCCTTGGGCCATCGATAAAGGTCAGCATGTGCCGATGTCCCTGTATCTCCTTCGCCGAGGCTGGGATTCCTTGTTCCGCGATCCAACGTTCAGGATTGAACTCCTTGGCATCAGGACCCCACATCATCTCCGACCGATTCATGCACATTATCGAAACAGACACGTAAGTCCCCTTTGCGACAGAGATATGGTCGGCCAGTTTGCCAGTTCGGGTCCGTACAGGCTTGCTCAACGGTATAACGTCATCCTCTGAGGCCTGTTTGCCAAATGGGTCAAAATATTGCAGATCTGTTCGGTTGCATGTACTTGCCATACGATATGTATCATGGAGGGGAGGATGGAGACGAAGTGTTTCGTGTATAACGGCGTCGAGGTACGGGAGGTTGTTGGACAGTTGATCATAGGTCGGGTCGGCTCCGAACTGGAACAACTCTGCTCGCAACTTGTTTTGTATGTCCGGGTGTTTGGCGAGCTCGATCAGTGCCCACTAAGGTCGTAAAAATCCTGCACGTTAACGATGTCGCTTTATTATTGTGGGCTGTCATACCGTCATACTGACTAGGAGGGTGAAGATAAGTTGCGAATCAAGTTCGATTCAGAGTTTGCTGGCTTACTAGACGTAGTCTCATAGCCAGCAAGGAGTAAAACTCTTGCCTGGAGTGGAAGTGGTGATTAGGATTTCGCATTAGCGTAATGTTTCAACCAATACCTGAGCCGTTATCTCCTCGGGTGACAACTGGGGCTGGTTGCCCTGATCCTCAGCTTGAACTAGATGAACTCAGTCGAGTCATCAAATGGCGAAGGTAAATAAGTATACTTAGACGACCAAGGATAGACTTTTCTTCCCTCTCCCCCAATGTACCTGCCTCCTTTTCCCTCCTCGATTTCGTAAACAGCACGTTTGAAATGTCGGTCATGGTGGCATTCAGCTTCTGGGTGAGTTTCGAGTACGGGGTCGGTATTTTCAACAATCCAGGGAATGTTTGGGAGACCAAGATGGAGAACAAAGTGATTTTGCTCCCTCCCTTGCCTATGATGTCAAAGACTTCTGTCACAGAGGCCAGTTTACCGTCCAGTGAGCCAAAATCGTGAGAGAACCCGGCAATGCCGACGACGTCAAGACTGGCCATATTTTTGGATTAGGCACTGCGGCAAGCAAGCGAGAAACGCCACTATACGAGATGTGATTCATCCTAAAACCTGTGATCAGTTGATCTACCTAGACAGAGCGATCACCTACCAGGCTTGAACTTCAATCACGGCGCTGGACCCGCCGTTTGATTCGATTAAAGAGTCCCAAGCACTCTTGGCCTATGCTCATTCCTGAGAAGTCATTCAACGCTAGAACATCAGACACAAACTTTATAAGCTGCGTCACAAAACACTGGAGCTAGTTCACGAATTGCAGCGTTACTAAAGGCGGGATTCAAAGCTTTACGTATTCTGCATCAGACCGCGTCAGCACAGCTATACTGCGTGAAACCAGTTCCAGCAAAGTATTCTGACCTACGGTGATTGTCACCTCTTGCGACCAAAATTCCGTTGCCAACCTGTGTGACTCCGATCAGCGCACCCCAGAGCGATCATCTAGCTCGTCCAAATTTCCGCTTACTAGATTCTTAGTGGCAATGTCTCCGAAAGGTGTCAAGATGTACGTGTATGGCTCTGCTCCATAGCAATGTGCAATTGCTTTTGGATCGCAGAGGACAATCCTTTTTCCTCCCATTGGGAAGGCGACCTCATACACGCTACCATATTCCTCCGCCCATTTCTCGTATTCTGCTCCCGAGTCGGGGGCCGTGAGGACGTGCTTACCGACGCCCCATACGAAAGAGGGATTCGGTGGTCCACGGAGAGGGGTTGTTTTGAGTTTGCGGCGCGTGGCTTGAACGACTCTGACAACGGCGTAGAGGGTGCCAAGCGCACAGACAACGTCGATGAGGCGTGGGCGGCGCACGGCAGCGAGGGTGTCCGCGAGAAGCGTCTGCAAATATTCGAGCGAGAACTCGCTCGTCATCGTCAAAGGGACGGGTGAGGCTGTTCTGGTGTCTGGAGGGCGAGTTGGGCGGTGAAGAAAAGGACCTGCAGTAATAAATACGTCGTCCATGTGAGTGATGCCACGCTGGAAGGGGGCATTTCTTACGCCATCGTCTGCTGGCCATCAAACCTGAACAGCCCGTTGCAGAGCTTCTGTCAGTCGGAGTTTGAACGTGTCATCTCATCTGCGTGTTCGCTGCAGAGTCTACTTAGCGCTGGACTCGCGCAGTCGCCCTGGTGGTTCACAACGACTCAGCGGCGGCCCAGCTACTGGACTCCGACCTGGGCCAGGACTTGCCTTTGCAATGGATCAGAAGACAATGGCTATGGACACCGATGATTATAATGTCGACTTCATACTGCCCATTTTAGTCTTGCTGGTTGTTTGAGCGGGGTCACGGCGACATGCGGTATCCAACACCACATCAAAGACTACGAGACCCACGAATCCCTTACCGCTACATGGCTCGAGACCCCTCCCTCGGGCGCGGTAAAACCCTGCTGGCGACACCCGACTTTGTTCGAGGTCCATCGCGAAACTCGAACCTGAAGTTCCGTACGAGGACAGAGCGCTATTTAGATTCCGGTTTGACATGATCAACAATATGTCAAATCGGGTGGAGACGAACGACACGTGTGCACCTACCTTGAGCTCCGCGACAGCAAATCCTTTCCCCAGACGTATCCTTTGTCCTTCTGCGAACGACAGCAAGTGCTTGTACCCCTGTATCTCCTTCGCCTGTCGTGGGACATCATCTTGACAAATCCGTCGTGACGACTCGAACTGTTTTGGAGCGGTTGGTATCTGCAATGGGGCGGGCCTGTGAGGACTGTACCGCAGGGAATCGAGAGGTGGGTGACAGGTGTTAGCAAGAATGGCACGATGACGGGACTGCTGAGGGGGACTACATCGTCTTTTGTGGCCTACTCCACAGCTTGAGGTGAAGCACCTACTCGCAGGAAGCGGCAGAAGCATATCACACGTGATGCTTCGCCAAGAGCGCAATGTCTCATGTGGTACCGTATCGAGGTATGCAGGACCGTTCCCATGTCGGATCACCTTCGATCTGAGAGCGCTGCTCTTGGAGCATATTCTGAGCCTCCTGATCTTTACATAGTTCGATGGGGGCCCACTGCAAAGGTGCTGAATTCGAACAAGACAGACCAAGACCTTTGTGCACGTACTTTCAGGCCGACTAAATGTTGTGTTAATGCGGAAGCGGACAGGCAGGGATCCCTACTTACTCGAACTCGTATCGTAGCCAGCGAAAAGAAGCTTCCCTCGCCTGTACAGCAGATGTTAATCATATGGTCCATTGCTTTGACTTTCCCACACTTGCATGTGCAACAACCTCCTCTGGTGTCATATGAAGCTCCAAATCAATATTCTCTGCCTTGACTAGTGCACTCCGTTATTCAAACCATGAAATCATCATTCGGTCAATAATGGACTTGTCCTGCTCGCCCTCTGCTGTCCCCTCTTCCTTTCTTGTCCTTGTGAAAAGCTGGGCAGAAATTGCATTCATACTATCGTTTAATATCCTCGACAACTTCATTCGATGACCCGGTAATTTCAAGATCCCAAGAAACAAATGTACAAAAAGGTAAAGGTAACCGAAGACGGGGGACGGCTGAGTGTCGCTCAATTCCTCGAAAATGGTGGCGATGACAGATTTTTCCCCTCTGAGAGAGGCAAAGTCGTGTGAGAACCCGGCGATACCGATCGTGTCGAGACTCCAGTCCAACTTTAGACCTCAAACGTCGTGATATCGACAATAGACACACGATATATGACTCGTCCTTGTCATATGTGAACTATCGGACGGAGTCTACGTCAAAAACTGTTGTTGAGTATCACGTACCCTTCCTGAACTTCGATGGTTGCACCATAGGAGCTATCCTGAAGAAGTTCGTCCCAAACGGCCTTTGTCTGCGTTCACGCGTTTTCGCTGTCGTAGATGACGAGCACGACAAGAATCCCTACCTTATACATCGAGTCATAGAAGATCGACGGTAGCATGGGTCACCGAAAAAGCACACAGACCGTTTGTGCACATCTCCGTGTGCCGTCAACACACAGCCCCACCAAACCTACAGCAACATGGTCAAAAGGCAACACATTAGTGCCCTGCCTTCAGGAAACGCACGATCATGCTCGTCACAAGTTTCCTAAGTGGCATCAGTGTGTATGTTGTGGTCTCCGTGGCATAAAAGTGAATGATCGCCCTTGGATCACACGATATAATGCGCGTCGTTCCTAGGACGGATGGGACCTGGTATACGGCCCCGTATTCCTCCGCCCTTGCTTGGTAGATCTCTGGGCTGTCCGGGGTCGGGGAAAGCCTAATACAAGATTCTTGGCTGGAGGTCCATTGAGACATTGTGGCTGTACAGGAGCAGGAGAAGTGAAAGCCGGAGAGAAGAGCAGGGAGTACCGGGGTGGAGTAGAATAGAAGGAGAGGCAAGGGTGTGAGAGGCATTATCACAATCCAAAGCAGCATGCTCTACCGCTTACATAAGCCAATAGTTACATCGGACCACTAGTTACATTAGAATACTTAGTGACTACAAGTATTCTGCAGTTTTACATTCAACTGGTGAAGAGAGTGTTGGACTATGGACAGTCCTGTGCATAGATCTGCACTGTCAGTAACCCATGACATGTTATTATTACACTCCAACCTTTTCTTTTTATCTGCTTGTTCTATTGTATTTTGCTATTATAGAGTTGTAATATACTCTGGGGGTACTCTGGATAACTCCAGAGTGGATGAGGCTTGGCTTCACCTTATGTAATGCACCCTTATGCTAGTACTAGATACCCTGATTTATAAAGGGGTTGAAAATTGTCAGAGATTTAGGATAGTTTGTAGAGCTTTTTTAACAAGAAATATAACATCAAGTCATAAAGTAAGTCCTGGGACTTAGTATAGAGTACAATGTCAAGTTGTAAAGCAGGAGGGGGTCAAAAAGGATCATAACATTATATTATGGTTGATATTCAAACTAAAGTACAAGATATAGAGCTACAGTACTTATATTTCAGAAAAGCAGATCATCTAAGGAGGAAATGGAAATATGAAAGGAGTTGTCCCATAAGTGAAGCAGATGCCAATGCATTCTGAATATGAATGAAGATGTTAGAGAAGACAACATTGAATAATGTCAAACTAAAAACTAAATGATAATAGGAAGAGGCAAGGCAGAAAGGAACAGGAACAGGAAGTAAAATCAGAGGAACTATGAAGTTGTATTGAAATGGTATGGAGTTAGTGTAGGTAAAGTTGTAATTAACATTAGATAGGAAAAAACAGAGATAAAGGGAACCAGAAGATATGCAGCTTAAAGTATGAAAGCAATCAGAGTTGCACCAGAGACATAATGGAGTTAACCTATTGACATGGGATATGACATTTGCTTATTAATCATGTGTCACCAATATCTACTTGCTACCCTTTGTATACCACTTAGTCTATATGGTACAAAAGCCATAAATAATTGAAAGTAATTACCCTGGTCTGTTGTTTGTACAGTGGCTTAAAAACTGTTTGAATATTTGCTTACTTTCCATTAAGTGCAATAATCCTCAATAATCTCTCACTTTAGCTATTATGGTCTTGACTAGATAATAAAAGCAGTAAAAAGGAAGACAAGAGCAGAACACTGCACTGACCTCTAAACCAGATCAGACAAGAGTAGAAAGAGTGACTTGGAATACTGGAGATGAGATCCTATTACAAGAAGTCAAGAAAGGCTATTCTTACAAGTGATCAAGTCTAAAGAAGACTTAAGCCATCTAAATGCCCTATTATATCTGTAATATACAAAGCAACACAAGTAACTACAGTAAGATAAACAACAATAATACTTAACAAGGGGAGTCAAACCTGAAGCAGGGGCCTTTAGGATAGCTCATAGAAGTTGGCCAAGAAATAGGTTAACAGTTTTGAAAACTATAACACTAGCCCTAACATGTTAGTATATCAAATAATCTACTTATTCTTGGCTTCCTATTGATTCAGGGATCAGAGGATTTGAATAAAATCTGATAAAATGAAAGCCATTTTTAAAGTCATTATTTATTTAAATAGTTTTTTTGGCTCTATATAAATCTACATACAGTGGCTCAAAAGGGTGTTCCAATGTTGGGTTATTTTACAAAGATTTGACATTTGTAAGAGAACAAGAAAAAATTGAACCAAACACTTGCAGAGTCTCTGATAGTAACCTATGAGAAAATGCCTATAAAGGTAGGGCTTACCCTCAGTAGATGTCAAGCCACTGAGGACATAAACTAGAAAATAGTACGAAGTGTACGCTCTAAGCTTATGTAAGTACTACCATAAATGGAAAGCTAATGCGTGCTAGTCAAGTTTACAACAATTTGTGTTGTAAACTTGACCAGCAATGGATACTAGCTTACTGTAGGTTTCTTGAATAACACTCCTATTGGTCCCGATCAACCATAATAAACAGTGGTAAACAGCAATAAGGCAGTCTGTTGGATGGTCCACCCTTTTCAAATCATTCCACGGTGAAGAACCCCTCGATCACAGGGCGTCGAACGTGATGAGTGAGTAGTTATCTCGGCTTTCACTCAAGGGTTGCACTAAGTTGCCACTGACTTTCAGGTAAAATTCTGCTCTGGATCCTTCTTGGAAATGAGCTGGTGATTGTGTGAACTGAGCCTGATGACTCTCTTGCACTTCTTTTCAGAGATATTCGAAGTGATCCCGAAGTAGCTGAGTGCATACCTGCTAGGAGTTCTGCCCGCTCCTGCAACTTCTACCAGTTGGAAAACCCAGTGCCTGTCTCGGAAGATGTGGACGAAGTTAAGTGAGCCTGCTCAGAGGAGGGTAACATGATGATTGTTTCCAACACCACAAAAGTTCGCAGGCTGGCGGAAAGCATTGAAAGGGACCATGTCTATTTAGTCATTGACTTCCCTGACCATTCGTTTCTCCGACTTCAAGTCCCAAGTGGGATATGTTGCTAACCATATGGCTCTCCAGCATTAGCGCAGTCAAACAAGGCAGTTATGAGGTTGGCGCGGAATCATACCCAACTGTTCGAATGTCTGCAAGTAACAGTTGGAAAGCTGAACTACTGGTCTGCGAATGATGTGGAAGAGAATTTGCTAGGTGGCACTCTCACCAGCAACGACAATGATCTACCCCCTGAATTTCAGGAAATCCAGGGAGCTCTAGCAAAGAGACGGTTATATCGGGCATGTTCTCTTGACGTTGTAACATTCTGCAGTCGCTTACGTAGGACCGTTCCAGGCAGCTGACAAGAGCCAGGGAGATTTCAAAAATGCGCGTTCTTATACAAACAAATTTGATCATATATTTGTGCTCAGTCGATCTGATGATCACACTGTGGTCAATCAGTGAGAGTATGCGACATTCTATAATGTTTTGCGATGCTACGACAAGGACGCGGAGAAAATCAAGGACCAGGGATCATCGGCTCTCAAGGCCAGCAATTTCACTACCCACTTTATTCAACCCCTGTTCTTCTCCGAGATTGAGCATCGCGGGTTTGAATATTATCAGTAGGTTCTGATTTGCATTCATACTTCCATGTTTCTAACCTTCCTGCAGGGAGAAACAATGGAGTTTTCCGATTTTTGTGAGGAAAGCCAGATCAGCACGAAATGGCGAGCGAAAATTTACTCCCAGGAGTGACTGGATGGTCATATCCTCTACTCACCGGATTCCATTCATCATCTCTGAGGTGATATCGCAAGGGAATCAAACTGACTGCCAGCAGATGCTTGTTCAGGCTATCGCACTTGCGCGTACTGGACAATTCCTTCTGCGATCCACCTCCAAGCGAAGATTTTTCGTGGTGGCCATCTATCTTGATGATGAAATGACTGCGTCTCGATATATCGTCCTGCAGACGGGGCATGGATCCACGGGGCATCTGAATAGGCTGTACCATGATAGAGCGGTGAGTGTTTATGATTCTGCCATATTGAATTACTCACAGAAGTGCGCAGGTCTGCATTCACTGGAAAGACTTCAGACTCACCGACAAGGAAGAAGAGATTGATTTTCTCCGTGAGATGTACAATCTAGCAACAGAGATCAATGCGTTGGCTGGCGACTTGGACAGTTCGAAGGCAGATAACCTGGACAGCATTAAGATTGCCGCGCGAGATGTTCTGTCGCTGAGCTCGAAACATAGTAAGATGACAAGGACACGCAGTAGTCACAGCAATAATACCCTGGACTCTATCCCGAAAGGAAATGACAAACACGATGGGCCACAAGACGATGAAGATATAGACATTTTTGGGGCTGACGACATACAAAACATCTTAGATGAGATGGATTACAGGATCACATCCATCCTACTGGGGGTACGAATCCTTATTTTCAACGGTGCGCTGACGAACTGGTATGCCCCAGCATCCCCAACTCGCCCAGATCGTGAACAAAACTGATGGCAGTCATGGATACCTCAAGTTTGTGGAACGAGAGAGGGAGGTCAAGGTCATACGATACCTCATGGAGATTGAGTCGCCGTCAAATCATACCATCTCTGGTGTTCGATTCTGGCCTGTACGAGGAGGGGCCGTGATATTGATGCCTGTCGCTGGCGATTGGCTGACGTCGCTGGATAACCCTAGCAGACATCTGTGGTCTGTTGCTTTACAATTCTTTGAAGCAGTTGCTTTTATGCACAAGCACAACGTTGCGCATATGGACCTCAAACCACAGAATGTTATCATTCCTCCAGAAGGCGGGCGTCTATCGATCATCGACTTTAGTATGTCGATTTGAGTCCACGGACCAGAAATGAGGTATCGTGGAGTTGTCGGCACGGAGGACTATATGGCTCCAGAGGTTCACAAAGGACGATACAAGCCAATGCTTGCTGATCTGTGGAGTTGTGGGAGAACATTGGAAGAATTGTGTTTGTACTGTGACTCGTCGGCGGATCGGACGACTCTCCTAGGAATAGCGAGATGACTGATGAAAACCAATCTGGAGGCACGCCTGACGATGTCTACTGTCTTGGAGTGGATGACTCCCATATGTCGCAGTAAGGATAATGTTGCGGCTCCTGTGTCAGGCTAAGTCACTTTTTTTATCTGTATTCTGTGCTTAGAGTCAGTTGCAGGTCTGCTGCGACAGTACTTTCACTCTGTGCTTGAACGATTTACCACAACCTCCAAACATACACAGATTTAACTATATCAGTAGTGTATCATTAATGTAATTCTGTAATTGAAGACTTGTAGTTTTGTGCCCTTAGTTGACCTGGGGTGTTCTTTCAAAACACTAAAACTAATATGGTATCATACCTTTAGTCTAGCAGCTCAGGTTCCTAACCGTTACTTGCAGACATTCGAACAGTTTGGTGTGATTCGGCGTCAACGTCACAACTGCCTCGTTCGACTGCGCTATTGCTGGGGAGCCTACATGTCCTACTCAGAACTTAAAAGTCGGAGAAACGAATGGTCAAGAAGGTGAATGACTAAATAGACATGATCCATTTCAATGCTTTCCGCCAGCTCGCAGAACACTGTCTTCAGGAGTGATGAGTATCCGGTTGCTCCTCTGTAAGCAGGCCAGCTTATCCTCGTTCTTATTCCTAAAGCGTTGCGCTGAGTATTCAACCAGTAGAAGTTGCAGGAACGGGCGGAATGCCTAGCAAGCATGCACACTCAGTCGCATCTGGATCATCTCGAAGATCTCTGAAAAGAAGGGTGAGAGAGTCATCAGGCTTAGCTTGCACAGTCACCAGCTCGTTTCTGAGAAGGATCCAGAAGGATTTTCACCTGCAGATTAGTGACAGTTTACTGTAAAGCAGTCCTTAGCAGAAAGTCGAGGGCACCATTCACTTATCGAGTTCGATGCCTTGTAATTCGGGGACATGCAAAGGGTTCTCCATTGTGGAATGGTTTGAAGAGGTGGACCGTCCATGACAATAGAACAACTGCTTGCTATTTATTATAGCTGACTACTGTCTATTAGGCTGACCACGGTACTTGGAGCACCTCGAATAGGATCTGCGTGGAGGGTGCACTTCGGATAAACTATTCAGGGAGTAACTGATCGTGGCGAGGTACTGCCTTGAAGTGATTTGTCACTGGGGATCATAAGAGCGCTGCTTGAATCAGCTGAATAACTTCGCCAACTACTAATCTAGCCACCTGCTCTCCGTGCAGCACAGAAAGGTAACGAGCAACACTAGGCCATCCAAGGGTCGGATGTTTCGATAGTTGCGGTGAATATGGCACCAAGACTGAGCAAACGCCAACAACGGGAGCAAGAGGAGCTCCTCGCTCTTGAAGCCACCAAACCTTCCCATGCATCCCCAAGCATCGATCCGCACGAATCCAGTGAGGAAGAAGAGTCAGCAGCACCTGCAAAGACTCGTTTTGCAGCAGTAGGTCACACTCCACAGACTAAAAGGTAGATGTAGATCGTGACAATCAACCTAGCTTTTCATGCCAGAGGAGTCAGTGAGTACAGAGAGCGGGGGTGACAACACTATGAAACCTGCCAGGCCCCGCAAGGTATGAAACCGGACCACTACGTGCATCATGAATCTTACATCTCGACTTACAGATGAAAAAAAGAAAGAAGAAGCTTACCACCCCAACTCACGACGAGGGGGGTCCACCGGCAATGAAACCCGCTACCCCTGGATTTCCTCAGGCAGCTTCGCGAATGAAGGCAGTGTCGAAGAAGGTCAAAGCCAAAGACAAGAAGAAAGACGAGGCAAAGGACTTGGACAAAGCCCTTGCGGAGCTTTCCTTCAAGTGCGTCGTACCAGATTTGGTCCCTTCCTTGATTGTCTCACGTAACGTCAGATATCCAGACCTTCAACAGCCTCCTTTGAGTACCTCTACCGATGCGCGAGCAACGAAACTTTCCGTCCTTTTCTCTGTTTCTCTTCCCCACCTTGATGCAGAGTCTGAGCTCAAGAAGTTCTTTGGCTCTAAAGCTGTCTCAGCTGCCCAGGCTGCTACATCTTCGTCTCCCTCCAGCAAGAGACCTCGTGGGGTGCACTTAAAGACCCAACGTTCTCAGTTAACACGCCCACAATCGTCATGGGGTATGATTAAACAACGGGAAGGTCTCTCAGCTCGACCACTCACAGTCGAGGAGATGACTAGGAAGATGAAAACGGGTCCTGCCGGCGCTGGAAAGTGGTGGACCGTGGAATACAGCAAGCGTTACAAGGGCGTCACAAAGACATTCATCCAGGCTGTAATGACCGGCGGTAAGTGCGGATGTACACCGGAATCAAGTCAGTTCTCAATTCAATGATCGACGTAGATCCGGAGACACTCTGGCGGGTCTTGCAGAGAATGCCCTGGCACGTAGATACGCTACTCCAACTTGCGGAAGTCTATCGACATCGTGAAGGTTTGTTGAACCAGAGACCGCGTGTGCACCATCGCTAATATATCCGATCCCGTCAGAGTATAGTCAGGCGGTGGACTACGTCTCACGAGCACTTTATGCCTATGAGCGTGCGTTCCTCGGCGTATTCAGCTTCACGAGCGGAAATAATAGACTCGACTTTGATCGTGTGGAGAACAGACCATTCTTTCTTGCAATCCACCGGCAAGTCATGTGAGCAAACTCGCAAGTCCTCGTTCTATCGATCAAAGTACTCATGCTCTATTCAGAGACCTACAGCGTCGCGGTTGCCCTCGGACAGCGTTTGAACATGCACGTCTACTCGTCTCCCTCGAACCGCTGTCGGATCCCCATGGTGTCTACTTACACCTTGACTATCTTTGTGTCAAGGCGGGCATGAGCGATTGGTTGTTGGACGTGTGGACGGTCCATCGAAGTACGTCTAATGGAGATTCGGGCGAGTACATGGACCCGAGCGTATTACCTGGTTGGTCATATGCTAGAGCCTTGATTATGAGAGTCAAAGAAAGGGATAAGAAGAATCGAGGCGAAGTATAAGCATTCGTTAAGTCTTGGGACAATATTTCTGATCGCTCCCCACTAGGATTTCACGGAGGAGAGCACAGAAGCCCTTCGACAAGCAATTCTTGGGTTTCCGTCGATAGTTCCCCTTCTAGCTGACAAGTGCGAGATATCACTCTCTGCAGAGGTGCGTAGCCATAAGGCATTCCGTATTCATACGGATAGAACGTAGGTCGATGTGATTCAAGTTCATCCAAAGCTGACAAGGCCCCAGCGGCTTATCCCAGGAGGAAACCATTCTCCATCTACTCTCTCATCTCTACGCACAACGTTCCTCCCCACTCTGGAAATCATCTAGTCACGGTTCGTGGCTTTCCAGCACAACAAACTCACTTTTGTCGATACTTTCCACCCAACGCACACACCCAATGCGTGATCAATTTCTCCGTACATTCTCCTCCCTCACCCTGCGGTACTCTATTTACCGCCACGTCTTCGTCCTCGAGCAAACCCAAGTCCAACCCCAAAATCGTGCCCTAACCGCTTTCATACCACCTGATATCACACAAGACAGACACTTTGCATGTGATCCTCTTCCCCCACAGTCTTCTCTGTCGACATACGATGCCGCCTTCTTTACGGGTTCCGAGGACCCATTCGCGCGCGATGGAACCCGTCCGCGGAGACGCACGCAAGCAGAAGAGAGACTACTCGCGCGGCTGATCCCCGACGGTGCTACGCGTGCTCAGATTCTGGCCTTCTTTGATCAGAACCCGTGGCTTGCTGCACAGGTGCCGGGTGGGGTGGTCGAGTTCGTACAGATGATGGCGGATATGCCTGAGGATGCGTTGAATGAGTTGATGCTAGGTGCTGAGATGATGCGCGAGGCGGGTGGGGGTGCAAACGTAAGAGAGGGATTGGCGGATCGCGGGGCGATGCCTGGGGAGCTACCGCTGGAAGACGAGGTCGAGGTATTTTGGGAAGCAGAAGATGGTGGTGATGACGTGGATAACTTGCCACATGGCCAGCGAGATCATCGGAACGGTGGCGGAGTAGATTTGCCGGAGAACGGGGAAGAAGAGGTGAACGAAGAAG